>JAWNOS010000565.1:0-50318 GCA_035045845.1 Drosophila buzzatii | reverse complement strand
CTGGCTTTAAACTTTATACTTTATTTCATTTTTATATTATTTATTTTATTATTTTTTATTATTTTTATTTTATTATTTTATTATTTTATTATTTTTTTATTTATTTTATTAAATTGAAATAAATTAAAATTGCATGTCAATCAGCTACAGATTTACACAGATTTTCATCTCTTTATAAATCATTTCCATTCTGACAAAGTTATGAAAGCCAGAAAGATTTGAGGCGAACTCTTTGAGCACATTTGCTAATGTGGGAACAGCTGCCAAGTGTTGGGGTCAACTGAGATGTGATTTGACTTCTGTTTGCAGCATCAAAGGCTGTTATTTGTTCCACATTTTTTTTTTTTTTTTTTCGACTGTTTGATGTTTGACTCCGAGAACAATCTTTGGCACAATCTTAATTTGGATAAGTGCAGTCCTTCACAGCTGCAGCAAAAAAAGTTCGCACATATTTCAGATACTAAACTGATGTTCGATGTTATTGGATAATGTTGTTGCCACATAAACTGCTCAAATGTATGGCTCTGTGTGTGTGTGGTTGTGTGTGTGTGGGTTGTGCTTAACACGCCATTGAACTGTTACGCAACAACAACATATGTGTGTGTCCAGCATTGGCCCCTTGGCTGCCTCGCCGCCTTGTCGCTCCCTTCGGCTGGACAAATCCCATTTGATGTTCACTCAGCAGAAAGGCAACGCCAATGAAGCATGCAAAAGGTATTTCTGTTTTCGTTGCGCGTTTCCCCAACTGCCCCCCCCTCCTCCCGCCACTCTCTCAATCTCTATCTCTCTGCCTGTTTCGTTTGCTGCGGCTGAGATTTTGGCTTTGTAACTCAAAATCGACAAGCAGCAACAAGGAGCAAATGTGCAAACATCATGGAAAAAAAGCGCACGAGCCAAAAAGAAGAACAAGAAAATTCGCAAAAAAAAAAAAAAATAAATAAATAAAACAAGCAGCAGCAAAGCCCAAAGACAAAGGCCATGTGGCTGATGTTCAAGGTGCACAGTGGTTGAAAACCACTTAATAGACTTTCTATTAGGGCAATTACTAAGTTTATCTAGCTAAGTTGCGTTTCAATGATAGATGAGATTTTTTCAAAAAATATTTTGTAGAAATAATATTTAGGAAATTTATGAAATTTAAATTAAGATTTTGGTGTAATAAAAGCTTATATTATATATTTTATATATTATATTTGTTCGTAGTTCAAGAAGAGCTTCATTTAGGCAATTGATAAAATCTAGAGCATTGCGAGCATAGACTTTTAGCAGTCATGACTGAGGTATTAATTACTCTGGTCAGAGCATTGTGGGTCGCTATTGAAGACATTTCTAGTGTTCAAGCTTAAACATGCAAAAAAAAATAAAATAAAATAAAATAAATAAAAAAAAAAAAATAAAAATAAAAAATAAAAATAACGCAAAATCAGCTAACAAAATCCTAACAAAGCACTGTGGACGGAAAGCCCGATTTTTGGGCATTAAGTCGAAAAAGTCATGGAACGATATGGAGCCGATTGTTATTTATTTAGAAACTAGACACTCTGCCCTGCATGAGAACCAGGGCCTCAAAGTCAAGCATGTTCTCAGAGCTTTGTTTACATTGCAATGCTAACAAGTATTAGAAGATACGGATAGAAATGCCAACGCAGAGGCCGCACATGTTAAGTATCTAGAATAATGAATAATCATATCGAAAAGTCAGACAAATTTTGCTGTTTTCATCAAAACTTCTTTTAACACTATTTTGTCTTTTAAGTTATAACAAAAAAACAAAAAACAAAAATCTAAAAAAAGAGCTACAATTAGGACTGATAAATAGATCACTTTAATGACTGGAATCATATCGAAAAGTCAGACAAATTTTGCTGTTTTCATCAAAACTTCTTTCAACACTATAACCAAAAAAAAAAAAAAAAAAAAGCTAAAAAAGAGCTACAATTAGCTCTGATAAATACGATGCCTCAAACACGGTCAAGCAAAGTAGTTGTTAAATATTAATCAAACATTTAAAATGCTCGAACTTGTCAGAATTAGTGCTGCATATGAATATTAGTATAAGGCAACAAGACGCTCCTGAAAATCAAAGAATCAATTAAAATTCGGCATATTTACTATATATATTTTATACATATAAGCATTCATGCAAAGTCAGATCAAGCAAATTAATGTCATGTAGCCAGGTATGCCGCAGGCCCTAAAAATAGAGGTTAATATTCCAGTTATAAGAAATAAATTTTAAATTTATTTAAATTTTATAAGAATCATTTACTTATAAACTTGATTTTCATGAGAATTAGTAATAGACAATATACAATAATTATATAATATAAGCGAGAAATGATGCGAACTTGAAACTTTCTAATAAATAATGAGTTTAACATCGAATGAAGCTACTTAATTAGAATTGGATCAATATTTATTATGTGATACTAGGAAATTAATGCGATTTTAAATTTTTCCTTTTTAAATTGGTAAAATAATAATAAAGGGTGATGGAGTAGCTTCCATGGTAGAGGCCCTGGCCCCACTGACCCCAATGATAACTCGACAACTCTAAGAATATGCTTTGCTTAGGGCTGCAACTAAATTTGATTGAATAACTTTGACACACTCTCGAACCACTGTGCAGCAGCGAGCTATAGAAAACTTTTCGCCACACATTTCGTATGCGTGGGCTATTTTATTGAACTTTAATTCATTGTGCAGCAGCAGCAGCAACAGTCGAAATGTGGCGCATAAATTCTTCTTACTTAAGTTGCTACTTTGTGCGATTGTGATGTTGAATGTGGCTGCGGATGCAGCCGATGTCCGCGCATCCGCCTTTTTATTGTAAATACGCGTAAGCAGCTGGCAAAGGAGGAACAGCAGCAGCTGGAGCAGGAGCTGGAGCAGGAGCAGGAGCAGCTGTAGCAGAAGCTGTTGCCCTTCAATACAATGTACATTGTACATTGTCCATTGGGTCATAAAATGGCTTCCGGTTATGCTTGAAGTGAGATTAACTTGTCGTTTGCAATTTCTCTTTGATTTGTTTCGAAGAATCGAAAAAGGGGGATGACCTCAGCTAGGAGCAGGGGAGCGAACGAGCGAAAGGTTGAATTGTTTTCTCTTCATCTTTTCTTTTTTCTTTTTTTTTTCTCTTGTGCTGCCTGTTGCTAGCCTTTGGTTTCGCTTTCATCTTGTAGACTTGAGCCCCCAAAAATATATTTATAGATCTTACTCGTTACTTGATTACTCGTTACACCAGCAAATGAAGCGTGTGAGCTGTTCCAAAAATAAGTCCAAATCAAATTAATTTGATACAGCTTTAAAGTTTATTTTTGCCTGCGACGACAAGTTTGTTTGGCTTTAAACTTGTTAACAACAAACTTTACTCGCTGCAAGCACTTGCCTCACTCACAATTGTTGATAAGAGTCTTGTATCGGGTATATAACTTAAAATTGAGTCTTAATCGTGTTATGTATTAGAGTCAGACTTGAATTGCTTATGGAATCATACTCGTTGCTTTAGTTGTTCTTGAACTCTGTGTTTTTTTTACTATATAAGGTCCAAATATATTACTCGTTAGTTCGGCATAATACTAGTTAGTTCTTTTTTTTTTTTATTTTTTATCTCATTTAATTTTTTTATTCGTTAGTTTGTTTGTTTGTTTGTTTTTTTTTGCTCATGGTTCATCGTTAGTTGTTTACTCGTTACCTTCGTTTTACTCGTTATTTATTAACTCCTTGCATTTTATTCGTTATTTTTTATCTCGTTACATTTTTACTCGTTAATTACATAAACATTAGTAATATTAAAATTTTTATTTATATTAATTTCAAGGGTATTTTTGCTGCGTTTCAACCTGTCGCCTTCACGCTTCGCTCCACTCAGAGCCGTCGTAATTGTTGTATTCATGTTGTTCGCCAATTCGTACAAATTGATTTACAACGATTCATTTTGCAAGCAGCTGCTAAACTGGAGCAGCCCATTTTGAGTCTCAGGTGTGAGTTTTATTTGTTCCGAAATTGTTTTATGTTTTTATTTTTTGTGCTGTTCGCCTTTCGGGTCCGACAACAACGCCCAGGCCTCCCATTCACCGCGTTGCCTGGGCTCTAATTCGACTGCGGTTCATAGAAGTCTGCTCAGCTTTCACTTTCAAAAAAACACACAAAAAAAAGCAGAAAAGTGCAGTGGAAGGGAGTGTAGGACTAGTAAATACCCTGAAGGGCCAGCTGGGCTAGGGAGCGTTTGAAGTGTGCTAATAAGAGCTAAAATTGTTTCTCGGTTTTTGGATAAAGTGCAATTATTGGAAACAAATTTGGATTGAGCAAAGCTGAAGAGAAGAAGAGACTTAGAAGAGATTTGTTAAGTCACTAGTTCTAATACGCTCCAAGATCTATATACTTAAGTGGACTTTGACTTACTTTGACTGAAAAGGAATATATCTACTCTAGGATCTTTGCCTTTCTTTTGCTTCTGCCTACCCCATTCTGCCTACTATATTCAAGGGTATTTGAAAGGATAAAAACTGAAATCTGGCGCAGGACAGGGCAGACCACTGTGCAATTAAGCCGCGCAATCAGAATGCAAGACGAAGGCTTCGCTCCTCTAACAATGGCCAACCTCGTTGACAAAATGGCGGCCGCAGGCAGCAAAGCCAACAAATGTGTTGCATAACAGACGTCTGCTGCTGCTGTTGTTGCTGTTGTTGCTGCTGCTGCTGTTGGATTACACTTTTAGGTGCTTGTTGGCTTTGTGCAGCCTGTTTTTGTTGGCTAAAAGCGCCGGAATTGCCCTGCATTGCCCTGGCAACTGTCAGATCCCTTGGCGAAAGCAGTTCCATCGACATTTTAGCTGTCGAAATAATTGACCGAGTCGTGAAAATGTTTCGCTGCACGCTCGAAAATTTGACGAAAATCCTTTGTTTCAGCTTGATTGATTTTGGGTGTGTGAAGAGGCCTTTGATGTGATTAACAATATAATAGAATACTTGGAAATTCATTTGGGGCTTCATTACAATTTCATGGCGCAAATCTTATAATTATATTATTAAATATTATTTTGATATTTTTTGTTATTTTAATTATCAATATTAATGTTTTTGCAATAATAATTATCATTGAAAATATTATTACCATTGTCATACGCCCCTCACATTGTAATTATAAAACAGAGTATCTAAAAAATAATCTAATCTAAAAAATAAAAACGTGCTAAATTCGAATGACAAGCTAAATTAAAGGCGTGTTAAATAGCTATTCGTAGAAGTACTCTAGTTTTATTTCAGTTCTACGAAAACAATCGCTATGCAAAGCGCTCTAATATATGGTAAATGGAATTTGGTAAAAACGTAAATTTTTATTTAAAATAAGTAAATTTTCATCGTTACAGTCCTTGTGCTGTATGGAGTTGTATTGGCGGCTCAGCAGTCCACGGAGCAGGATGGAAGTATAAATCTGAAGAGTGGATTTACTCAAGGGCGTACGAAATCCATTCTGCGCGTGGGTCGACCTGCAAGAAAAGAGAAACCTGAGGATTATTGCTGTTTCTGGATAAATATGGATCATCCCGCAATGCCCGAGTCCTTTGACGTGGTTCAAACGTATCCATTTGGATTCATAATGAATGCAAAAATCTGGGTGCCGAATTTAACGCTCACAAGTGATTCATCTTATACGACATCTTACACTTTAAGTTAATGTAAAGCAATTAAAATTGGCTCTTTTGAGAATGTTCCAGCAGCACATCAACAATTTGATACTCTATAATCAGGTTTCAAGCAACTTTCGACTTGGGCCTGCGATGCAAGGATGCAAACATCAAAATTTGAACTTTTGGCCAGCAGAGTTGAAGTTGCTGTTGCTCGCCAGGACAGGACAGGACAGTACAGGAGCTGCTAAACAGTTGGGTCTTCTTCTTGTCTGTTCATTTACTTAGTTAATTAAATTCCATTCGAAGAGCTACAGGATGTGTTCTCGGCATATCCTGTTTGCACAACGTATTTCTTCATATCGTAGTTAAATAGTCCAATTGCCAAATTCTGTTTGCATTTAATCTGGATTTTTCTCATGTTGGCTGCAGCAACAGTAGCAGCATCAGTAACAGCATCGACAACTTCCAAGTCCCATTGCATAATTCAGCTGGCTGGAGCTTGTGTAATTTGCTGCTTCAATGCTTAATGAAAATCCTTGAAAGAGATTTGAAATCTTCCCTCAGTTGTTTGGCACCTATTTGCGCAAATAAACTCCAGCTTTCACATGCTGGACCCGTAAAATTGCATTTAACTCTCAAGTGGGAAGCTTTCCTTGAGATGCACTCAAGCTTTGAGCGTGTGAGTGTTCATGAGTCTATGTGTGTGTGTATGTGGAGATAATTTGCAATTGAATCGAATTGAAAATGGCTTCTTGCTTTAAAGCCAAACAACTTCAATATATATCGATAGTCCCTATCAGTTGCTTAGCTATTTAATTTATATATTTCAGAAATTTATTTTTAATAATATTATTTATTTTAAAATTATTCAGCAAATAACGAAAATAAAATGTACAAATTTTGTGGACTTAGCCCAGACATCTACCACTTGGCGCACTGCGAGCATATTTGCGTTACTATCGATATCAGTGAGCATTTATCGTGAGCAGCGCCGCCTCACGATCGAACAGCTGTTTTGTGTTTTTAGTTTTGCGCGCGAATTTCGGCAAATTGGGTTTTAGTGTCGCGCGCGTGTGTGAAATAAATAAAATAAATTTTATTAAGTGTATTTAAGTGTTTGTGTGTGTTGAATTCATGTCTGTGCTATTGGCCGATATAGATGCCACCTGCGCTGCGCTGGGCGTAAGCGATGGCAATCGCTATCAAGCGGAGCCCGATGCAGCGGAGGGTTTGAAGGTAAATGAAAAATATTTACAGATATTATAGCTAAAGTCAAATACAATAATAAAATTGTTGCACATTATTTTAGCACTTGATATGGATATTGCGTCGCGATCTGGATAATCATGAGTATCGCCGGCATTTGGGACGCGCCAAGGTGCTGCAGACGGATCTCGTTTATATGCTGCCCGACTATGTGCATGATGCAGAGTTGTCCGATCTATTAATACGTCTGCTGGTCATATTGACGAATCCAACATTGTTGCTATATCGAGATGGGCCGCCCAGTGACAATCATGGCCGGAAAGTGTTTCTCGAACTCATCGACATATTACAGGGCTATAAAGTAGCCTTTGCCAAGGATAAAATATGGACGGCATTGTTTGAGAAGCTCAAACAAGCATTGGAAATTGTAAGTTAATCAACTTGTGAGTTTTGTTATATAAATATACATATTTGTATATAAAATCTATATGTAAAAAAACTAAATAAACTACAAACGCAATACAGCAGCAACTATGAGCGCTAGTGCAACAAGCCTGGGCGGTGGCTCGAACAGCGGCAGCGACACAGAAGAAGATGGTTCGTCCGATAATCGATTTTACACCTGCTTGGTGTGCATGCGCACAGCACGTCTGCCACGTGTGACATTCTGTGGTCATGTCTTCTGCACCGACTGCATCGGCAAGTGGATAACCTGGCAGGGCAGCTTCGCCAAGTGCCCGTATTGTCAATCGCGTGTCGGCAATAATACGCTAATCAGTGTGTGCTACGGACGGAACGGACGTCATAGACAAGGGCGCCATACACGCTGCAAATCGATCGCACAACATCGTCATTTTGCAGAGACTGTGGCCATGCATACTCCTGTACCGGATGGTTCAATGTATATGGGCGCGTATGTCGAAAAGCCGCCAGAGTTGTTGCCGCGCATCAAACCTCTGCCGGAAGCATTGCTGCGTGATGTGTCTCGGCATCAAGGACGCAGCACCTTCATCGTCCCACCCATCTATCAACGCCTTCTAATCGTGATCATAATATTTTATATGTACATCATGTTTATCGATGCTGATGGATCGAACTAGGTCTGATTCAATTGCTAATCAGTGACGCTTTAATTTCATCGAGTTGCGATTGTTATTTAAATAGAATGTCCTCCTCGAGAAGTTCTTGGTGTTGTTCATGTTGTTGTTGTTGTTGCATTTGATATGTCGTTGCTGGCATTGTTAATTATGCCAATTAAACGAGGCTCAGGCAATTAACGTTCTCTGGCATTTGCACAACTATTTCTCTGTTATCTTTTCTATAGACCCTTGCGACGGCGACGACGACGAGCCCCAATATAACAGCGGTCTGCGGCAAAACTTTTTTAATGGCTCTCGTGCAGCTGCCAGCAACGGATGAAGTTAGAAAATATTTTGCAAATGCCAGCTGCTTGGGGTATTCACAATTTGTTAAGCCGTATGTGCTCTCTGTACTAAATATTGCCGAAATATATTCTTGGATAGTTGAGTCTCTAAGGTTCTCAATTATTACTGTCTTCTTAATAGAGTTTAGTAATTAGTGAACTTAAGTGCATTTCCTATTCGTATAGCTTCAATTTTTGTCTTGGCTTGTGTTTCTGGCACTGAGGCAGACTTTTGGACTTCTTTCTCTGAGCTCCCTTTGTGTGTTTCATAACTAATTTGAACTTCATTTACTATCTGTATTTTTTTATCTATGGCTAAAAGTCATTCAGCAAGATATTTTTTCCATCTCTCATTCTCTTTCTTTCTCACTCTTTCCCTAACCCTTGATAACCCTTGATAAGCAACAAAGCGAGTTTTAAAATTTAGCTGCTCTTTGAAGTTGCTTCGACAAAACGTGTTCAAAATACAAAAATGCTCAAAATGAAATTTAATTTCGTTCAAAAATCATATGAAATCAAATCGACTCCAAAAACTTTTTCGCTTGACGCCCAGGCAAAGCCGCAACAAGTCGAATTTAATAAACAGTCTACAACAGACAGGGAGAGAGAGGAAAATAAGAAGAAGAAAAAAGCAGTGAAAAGGGAAATGCGTGAGGTAAAGTGCCAGCAGGCACCTTCAAATCAAACGCAAAGAAATCTGTGGTTTTTCTAGGCGTCATCCACATGCTCACTGTCACAGTGGGTGCAAACCACAAACGCCCAAAATCCAACAACTGCAAATTTCTGTTAACAATTTGTAGTATTTTGTGTGGATGAATATGTCTGAGCATGAAATGTTTTCAATTGCTAAATTGTAGCCACAAAAAAAAAAAAAAAAAAAAATCCGAAATGAATACACAATGAATTTAGCAAGAAAGAAAAAAGAAGAAAAGCTAGAAAAATAGGAATCAGCAAATGAAAAACTCCCACACATTTTAGCCAGCGGCTGGCGCTTAAGTAGACCCAACAGTTGGAAGATTGCGTTCAAGACTTTTGTGTAAGAGAAAAAAAAAAATAGAAGGAAATAGAAAAATCATTTGACTTGCATCTTTAATGTCGAATAACAGAAGAGCAAAACTTTTCGTTCCAAGAACTTTTTAATTGACACTATAAAAGAAAAATAAGAAAGGCTCTCAAGAAATTACCTTTTTTTTTTGTCGATGAAGGCTCTAAGTGATTAGTTGTTAGTATTGTTCCTTGAAGCTTACAGATATGAATGTTTTCTGACTCTTTAATTGGCTGTCTTAGTCTACAAGCTGTATTTAGCATTTATTTTGGCGCATACGCCCTTGGTATGGGTAGCATTTCAGTTCTCATTAATTTCCTGAGTTCTTGGAAGCAATGAGAGAAAAAATCATTTTTGTTTTTCACGCAAACTCCGAATGTGGTCTGGAAAATTGCGGAAAAAGTGTTTTGGCTAATTTCAATTTATTTTTTGTTTTTAATTTCAAACTCATTAAAAATGTTTAAAAGTTTGTCATTATTTAATTTAAGAAAATTTTGTTAAGACTCAAGCGAGAATCTGCTTTACAAATTTAAGCAGATATATTTGCAGATTTTATTTATTTAAGAATCTGCTTTGACTTCTTTATCATTAGAGTAAAGACTGCAAAGTAGCTAAAAGTATCTAAATTGAAATGGCTGTTGAAAATTGTAGACCTAGATAGTATTATGAACATCCGACCTAGACCTAAACCTAGATATTATTATGAACATCCGATCCAAGTTAGTTATGCAAATTTAACGTATTATAACTGATATGTAATATTTGTGGCTCTGCAAAGAATGGAAGTACTATGTATGATACACGATAAAGCTAACCTATAATCTGGCGATAGTCAAGAATTTTTTAAATGCTTGAAACCCAAAAATTACTATTAATATTTTTTTTTTAAATATTTTTTTAAATATTTTTTTATACATATTTTAGACTTTGAAATGGATTCTGTGAGGATCAAAATAATTTTAAAATATGTACAATAAATATAATTTAAAATATTCTTTGAGGATCAAAATTATTAGCTACTGTTTAAATATTATAGGCCAAGGACTTAGCCATATATATTTCTAGCTGAGGATCTTAGGAACAAATTTATAAAATAAAAAAAAAATATAAGCTACTATTTCTATATTGTGGATAAAGCATAAAAATATATACATGTATTATATATTTTTTATTAATATATTATGTTATATATTTCTTTTTCTTTTTTGAACAGTTTCTTGAAATTTTCTATGAAAGAAATTCTGTGGACTAAGATGGTTGAGCTACATATTTATTTTTATCAAACATATCAATAGTTAATTTACCATAGAAATATTTGATAATTCATTTATACAAACCACATTGCAAGAAATAGCTGGCCAGCAATAGAGAAGTCGTTATAAATGCCATATCTTTGGCATTTATAAAATAAAAAAATATATGTATATATATATATAGTTTTTTCTTGATATATATATATATCGGTCATTGATGGGGTTCAGTTTTTAGCAACCGCACAGAAATGTTGCTGATGTTTTATAATCGTCGTTGCAACATGGCAACGAGCACAAATACGCACACAGATACAGCATTGGCGCTGCCCTTGAGCGCTGCTCGGGCGCTGGCAGAGCGAAATAAATTCATTTAAAGCCGATTGAATCGACATTCATAACACTCCGGGGAGCAATTCCAAAGGATTTTCATGGTGCTGCGCAGCCAGCGAAAGAGTCGCCAGAGGATTTCTTTAGATTTTTATACCCGAGTTTTTTTTTTCTCCATTTTTTGTGTATTTTTTAGCGAACTGGATTTTTTTTAGGTTAAATGCTAGCGAATTTCTGTCTCTGTAGCCGTTGTTGTTGTTGTTGTTGTTGATAATGAATGTGTGGGGGGTTGGCGCGCATGGGTTGGCGCTGGCTTTCAGTGCCTTTGGCTGTTGGTTGCCCGGGCTGACTTTTTATGCTTTACTTCCTTATTTGCGTGGCTTCGACTTGCACGCTTTGATGTATGCGGCATGGTGTGGCTGTCAAGTGGACAGCCAGGGGGCGACAGAGAGTGCGAGAGGTGGCCGCTGCTGTCGATGTTGTTGTTGCGTAGGGTAACCGAAAGCGGAAGTCATTATTAACTTTGGCCTTTGTGTAAGGCGCTGGGTCTGAGCTTTTCGGTTGCTCTGTCCATGTCGGCATGTGGGAGGCGCAGCAGCAGCAGCTGGAGAAGGAGCAGGAGCAGGAGCAGGAGTCGCAGGCACAGCTGGCTTGTAGGCACAAAAGCCGCATTAGTTGTATTTATTTGTAAGCCAGCAGCAGTAACTGCTGCCGCCGCTGCTCCTGCTCCTGCTGCTGCTGCTGCTACTGTGCGTCGTCCGGACCGACGCAAATTGATTTCAACTTGACTTTGTTGTGGTAGCATCGCTTCGACTCGGATGCCGCTACTGTGGCTCATCTCGGTGGCCCCCTATTTCGGGGCATCCGTTTTACAGTCGAGCTACATAAATTTGCAATTTAATTTAATTTAATTTCATTTGATTATTTTAAGTTGACTCGCGGGATTTGCTGCTTAGATTCTAACACTGGGATTTGCCGCAAGACATTCGCTTTATTATTTTGACTTTTAATGTACTCGCCCTCCCTCTCTTTGCAGGCCTTTGCCATACGCAGCGAGGAGCAGAATTTGTTGATTGAACGCATCCTGGTGCTGGTGCGCAATGTGCTCCAAGTGCCAGCAAATCCCGAGGCCGAGTGTCGAGCGGATAACGATGCCAGTCTGCATGATCAGGTCATTTGGGCATTGCATCAAACGGGCATGCTTGATCTGGTGCTCTTCATAGTCTCTTCGCCAGATGAAGAGCAATTTCATTTGCACGGACTCGAAATCATTTGCCTTCTCTATCGCGAGCAGGTAAGTTGTATGTGTAATAGCCCCCGATATCATTCTCATTGTTTTTCTTCATTTGCAGAGCGCCGAGTCTTTGGCGGATGCCTCGCTGCAGCGCAGCCTCAGCGAGAAGCAGCGAGATCAACAGGAACTTCTCGCCGCTCGACGTCGTGAGATGGCTCGACGGCAGGCACGACCGCCACCTGGTCGACATTCACGCTTCGGCGGCACCTATGTCATACGTAATATGAAATCCGTTTCGGATCGTGACATCATTTGCCATCAGCCGCTGCAGCGCGTCTCGGCTATGGATTTCGATCGAGAGAAGCAGGCGCAGAAGCGTTCGCATCGTCATATCAAAGAGGAGGCTCAGGTGACGCGACGCAGCGCTTTCACTGTCAGGTAAGGCATTATAAAGCTAACTGTACGTATACATATATATTTAAATATACATATATACAATAAATTCCAACAGAAATTAGCAATCAACTTAAAAAAAATCAATCAACTTAAAAAAAAATAAAATAAAAATAAAATAAATAAATAAATTTAAAAAAAAAAATGATAAAATAAATGAAAACGTAAGTTTTGTTTAGCATTTGCTTTATATGTAACATTAAAACATAAAATGCAATTTTTGTTCAATACAAAATATTTTGTATTAAGGCAAATTTTTTTATTTTAAATGCTGTTATGTATTATTTTATTTAGACACTGTAAAAATGTTATTTTTAAAATTTGTATTACTTATTAATTATTATTTTTAATGATATGAAAATCAAATTTAATTCACAAATATCATTATACCCTGATTTTTCGATTATATTTGATTTGTTAAACAAATTTTGAGAGAAAACTTTCTTTTTTAGTTTTCATTAAAAGTAAATTTATTTTAATGGAGCAATAATTTTTTGCGGCACTGTAAACATTTTTTAGAAGAAAAAAGAAAATTAAATATTTTTGTTTTGCCTTTTAAATATATATATATTTTTTGTATTCAAGAATATGTTTATTATATAAAAATTATTTTCTTGTATAATATTTTCTTTTTCTTCCTTTACAAATATTTATTTTTAATATACAAAGCTTTAGACTTTAAATATTTATTTATCTTAGAATTAATGATTTGGAAAACCAATTCATTAATTCTAAGATAAATAAATACTTATATTATAATTAAATTAGTAATTTAAACATTGTACAAATTTAAGTTCTTAGTTTATACCAAATGAAATAATTGTGTGCTTTCATAACATTAGATACCGGCAATAATCTAGCTTTACTGGCTTTAAGCTCCAACATTTTTGTTAACACAGATATATAACTTTTCCGTTTTCGACTCGACTCATTTTTCACGCATTTAAAAGAATGATGAAAACAGTTAGCACCTTAACTTTTAAGGTTTGGGCTGTGCCTTGTTTACACAGCCAATCCATCAGGCAGTCAGTTACTGAGTCAGCAAAAAGAGTCATTTATATACATATATACATACATATGTACATATGTATATGTGTGTGCATGTATTTGTACGAAGATTGGACAATATCTTGCACTTACTAGCCTCCATTTGTCTGCGGCAGCTTCCTGCACTTTAGCTGTTGCCTATTGTGCACAGCTCTGGATGTTGTCCGCCATTAGCATTGGAATTGTTATGGTTCGACTGGCAGGCCACATTCCGGTCATTGATTTTCGATTTTACGCTGCAGTCGGAGTTGAGCGAGCGCATAAAATAATATTCAATAATAAATGAAGGCATTTCCTTTTAGACAACTCGCACCCAATGGGGTTGCCTCACTAGATTTCCTTTCCTTATAGAATCAGCGAAACGATATTGGCTGCTGGAGCTGGCTGGCTGGCTTGTTGGCTTGCCTCGACTCTGGTTCTGGCTGAGTGGGCTGAGCGAAACAAAGACGTGGCCATTTTCGAGGCGCCGGTTGGGCAACATCTTCGCTGTCGCCGCACTCCCTAATGGCCACCAGGTGCAGCTATTTTATGATTTTCTGCGAACCAACAAACTACTTAAAGGATATGCGCCAACGTTGCCCAGGATAAGCAGAGTTGCTTGAGTTTCGGCTTCGGCTAAATGCATTTGCCACTATACTCTATTTTACAGCAGAGTCATTCTACTTGAGCAAACTCTTTGGCTAATTTATTCAAATTTAAATATCTATTCATAAAAATTTTACATTGTAAGATGTTTACTTTTACAGTTGAAGACTAAAATAATAATGAAAAAAACTTTAAACTTATCTGAATGAAGAAATTTTTTTAAAAGATTTTTTATTTATTAAGTAAATATATTTATTTAAAAAATTATTTGTAATTTTACTCGATAGTTAATACGTAGAAATTTTTATTAATTAGTTCCAAATTGAAAATTTAATTGTCCCGTAATTATTTATTTTAATAATTTACAAAAAATTATAAATTATAACGTTTAAATTATTGAATTAATTTCCATTTTTTAAATTTTTTATTATTTATATTGATATTGATAACTTCCCAATTTTCAAATTATTATCAGTTTACTTTAAAGCAATTTATTATCGAGTATAATTTAATTAATAATTTATATATATATTTTAGAGCATCTTCGACTTCGACTTTTATGAACTGCATTTTGCAGTTGTTGTTGCGATTTGTCGTCCGGCAACCATAAAATGCCGAGCTAAGATAAAAATACAGCAGTGGCAGCGTAATCTTGGTGGCGCCACGGCAACGACACCATCGTAGTAAACTGAGCTCTGAGCTCTGCTGGCCATAGCAAATGTGCAAGCATTTTCAGCAATGTGGGCCAATACTTTTGCTTGTTAGCCTGGCCTAGCTGACTGGCTGGCTAGATGGCTGGCAGCTGACTTCTGCTCTCTGCTGGCCTGTTTTATGGCCTGCTCGTTGTTGGCAAATCCAAATCAGCTTGGTAGCCATAAATTGCTCGCTCAGTCGGCGTGGCGGCGACTGTGATTAGACAACTCGCTAGCCAAAAGAGTCCCATCAATAAGTTGGCTACCGCAGGCAGATTGGCCATGCATTTGGCCAGCATTTGATGCACTCGGCAAAGCACGTGCCCCCTGCCAACCGACAAAGTTCATCAATGTCACGTGTCGACCCTCGACATGCAACAATTTGTTGCCACTCAACGCGTATTGCAATGTTGCAATAAGCCGCCAGCCGGCAACATTTTTTTTCTTCTTCTTTTTCTATTCTTTTTTGATTGTTGTTGCTTTTGTGTTTTTCTTTTCGTGCATTAATCTGCGACGACTGCGTTGCCTTTGGCCTGCGGTTGGCAACTGCCTGAGCCGGAGCCTGGGTCTCAGCCTGAGCTGCACAGATTCGGAGATGAATGCTTCTGGTGGGAGCTGACTCCTATCCGGCCCACTTTACTCAAATAAATTGGCCTGCGAAAATTTATTGCATAAACGCTGCCAATTGCCGTTTGTTATGTACAAGCTCTTGTCAATGCCGACACTGAAAAAAATGGGGGTTAAATGGACGAATGCACAAATATCTATATAGAGCAACGTTTGAATAAAATGTGACTCTTATGTGGACTCTTAGGTTTTTATAGTTTTAGGTAGTTAGGTATTTTATGTCGCTCTTAAGAATTATATAAAAATATGCGAAAATTTAAGAAAAATATATAAATATGAAATATTGAATACAACACAAATTTATTTATTTTAAATACATAATAAACAATTTAAAAATATAATAGAATATATAGGATTATATAATAAAATAAAATCATTAAACCAATAAAAAAGAATAAATTTAAATTATTTTGTAATTAAAATTTTATATAAATTTTTATAAAATTTCAAATATTTTTTTGTATAAAAAATAAAATACGCAAATAATATACTATTTTTTTTTTATATAAAATGTAATATAAAAAAAATATTTTTTTTTTATTTATTTTTTTTTTATAAAAAATATTTTTTTTTTTTTATTTTTTTTTTTATAAAAAATATTTAAAGAAATTATTAATATGTTAAAAAAATAAATATGCTATATAAAATATTTTTATATATAATTGATAATGATAAAAGGTATTAAAAATATATAATGATATATAAATTACATATTTTAATTCTATAAAATCGCGAGTCAAATTTTAAAGAAATTAATTTTTTTCATATACTAAATTTGAAATTAATTTTTAAATCTCTATAAAAAAATTGAATAGGAAAAGTTTGCTCCAAACCTAAAAAGTAGATTTTAAATTAAATTAAAATTAAATTGACAGAGCCAACTCAGACTAAGAATTGCTGCAACGTGTATATATATATATAGTTATGTGCATGTATTTGTGTCACTGGCAGTGGCATTCAATCAATATTATTGTGGTATAATCATTTTTCATTTGACTCTCTGCTTTGCCATCCATTGCAGATTGTGCCTGCGCGAATATTGCATTGAGGTGCTGCGCTCCGCTTACAATACGCTCGTGCGGCAGGTGCGACGTGTCCTGGAACGCAACGCCGGCTCGTCGAGTCACGATGACTCTTATCTATTGTGGGCCATACGATTTTTCATGGAGTTCAATCGTTTGAGTGGTCTACAATTGCAGCTAGTCAGGTAAGTGTGTGTGTGTGTGAGCATGTGACTTACATTTGCCAATGTCAAATGCCAGCAAATATCTTGCCTTTACTTGCTTACTAAAGCGTTCAAATTAATTGCCAATGATTTTGATAATGCCCATGAACATAGAGAGAGAGAGAGTGAGTGAGAGAGATATAGTTAATAGAGGAGCTAGTGATGACTTTGATGAACGAGCCAATGTGCATCCACTCTCTAATGAAAACCCAACGAACTGGTCAACTTCAAAACGTTCACGTCAGCAAATATGCAAATCTTTTGCATGAACTTTCAATGGGTTGGCTTTTAATCAAATTACTTTGCACTCACTGTTCCCTGTATGTAAGCTGAGATTTTTATTTACTCCGATCCAACTCAATTTATTATTTTCCAACACAGTTGTCCAGTTGCCCCCAATGCAAGTGTTGAACTATAAACTGAAGCCGTTTTGGTTTTGGTATTAATAGTAGAACAACTGACTGTGAGAGGGGAATAAAGTCAAGGACTTATGCAGCAGATAACTAGATAGGGGGAAAGAGAAAGAGAGGGAGGGATTGAGAAAGAGGGAGTGATTAAGAAATATGCAGAGAAAGAAAATGAGAAAGAAAAAGAGTGGAAAGATAGAGAAAGACAGAAGTGAGAATGTGATAAGAAGCGAGTGAGAGAGAAATAGATACTGTGATAGAAAGAGAGAAGTGAGAATGTGATAAGAAGCGAGTGAAAGAGAGAGAGAGAGATAAACACTGTGATAGAAAGAGTGTAAGAAAGAAAGAAAAAAACCTGTAGAGAGTAAGAATGAGAGAGACAGAGAGAGATAATGAGATGGAGAGAGCGAGAGCAAGAAAGACAGAGAGACAGAGAGGGAGAGAGAAAGAAGTAAAGATAGAGGGAGTATGAAAGAGAGAGGAACAGTGTAAGAAACAGGAAAGAAGTTTGAGTGCAAAAATATAGATAAAGAGAGTATTAATGAGGGATTAAGAGTGTGAGAAACAAAGAAGGAGATAGACTGAAATAAAAAAATTAGAAATATTCTTCTTCTTCTTCTAGATGGAGAAAGAAATGGAAAAAGGCTATCAGAAAGAGCGAGAGAGAGAGAAATAGACAGGAAAGAGAGAAGAAGAATACGGAGAAGAAATCGTAATGAGTCTTGATAGATAGTAGATAGATAGATATAGAGGAAGAGGCACAAGAAAGAATGAGAAAGCGAGAGAGTGAGATAGAGCAAGATGGAGAGAAAATCTAACTTTATTTTCAGATTGTACAGCTCGCTCTTCTCTCGGAATTCCAATATTGAAAACATTTTCGACAATTTAATAAAATTTATTCAATTTTCCCAACGACAGCATTTTACTAATTCTGTTTTTTCAATTACTCAAATTGTAAATTGTGAATATGCCTCCAGTTACAATACATTGCCTTCTAAATACTTTCGTCAACCACTGTTCGCAAAGTCGAAAGAATTTTGTGGATGTTGCAGTTTGTGGTCCCAAAACAATTTCCATGTGGCGCAATTCACATTTCGATTCGAACCGAAATTGTTTCAGTTGCTTGGCAATAGAAAGTTGAAGTTGAAAATTTGACATTGCTTTGGCCACAGGACAATTTGCCTGTCATTTTGTTGGATTACTTTTGGGCAGGGGCGAACAAGCGACGAGTAGAAATCAAAATCATGACGACAATCGCTGACCTATCACACTTTACAGCTGCGTGGGTGCTAACACAAATCCCGCCCCTGTACTTAACGCTCTTATATATATATATAGAGAGAGATGTATACACGTATATATTTTATTTTTTAGTATATGTATATGTATTTAGTCCAATTGTCGCTTGACTATTTGAAGCATTTCGCTGGTCACTCGCTCTGGCTCTGGTTTTTGGCTCATTGTTGTTGGGCACTTTATTGTTATACAGCTTTGCTGTTAATAAAATTTTGCTGTCATCTGCTCACTCTCTCTCCCTCACTCTCTCTCTATTTCTCTCTCTTTCTTGCTCTTGGTTGGCCAATGCTCGATGTGCTGTGTGGTGGGAAATTTCTTTAAAATTGTTTTGGTTACTTTCAAATTAGTTTCTGAATGACAACAATGAAGCTTTGCAAAAATGTTGTCATTCCGTTGCTGCAAACTTTTTCTCAACCCGCCCTAAACAGAAAGAGAGAGAGAGAGAGAGAGAGGGAGGCAGAGAGAGAGAAAAAAAAGAAAAGCTAAAAGTACCGCCGCACTATTCAAAGTTTTTGCTGCTGCTATTTTTCATTTTTTACCATTCCTTATCGTGCTCTGCTACCCAGATATATGTACATATATATATATGTAGCTGTATATAGATATATACTACATGTTCTTCTCGGCGCCTAAAACTTTTTGTTTATTTCCACAAATGCAGTTTGCCGCTCGCCCGCTGCTTTGCCCAACTTACTTTATCGTCTGTCATTTTCTACTGATTTTTCACTATATATAAAGCTAGTGAATGACCGTTAAAGTGGCCAAAACTTGGGTGTGCTCTCTCTGTCTCTCACTCTGCCTCTCTTTATTTCTCTCCCTCAACAACAACAAAATAAAGTATTGCATTTTATAATAAAAAGTGAAATCGAGTTTGAAGTTTTGTTTAGGCTTTGCCGTTGACCTCACATTTTCCGCAAAACTTTCTTGCCAAGAGTTTTCTTTTGCGAAGCATAAACCATAAAATTATTGTCCTACAACAACTTAGATTTATGGTCGGATTTGTTGAATGGTTTTATGAATAGATGTATAGATATATTTTTTTAATATGATTATATTATGTATAGTTTCAGAGAATATAATTTAATATTTTTCTTAATAAACAAACATGAATAATAATAGAATTTTTATTTATATAAATTTTAGATTTTTATTAAAACTTCAATATTTTATTATATATTTGATATATTATTTAATTCACATAAATTTATATTTTTGTAAAATATATATTTATTCTTTTAATCTTATTGTTAGTCTATATAAGGATTTTGGTATACTTATATCTCATATATATATTATAAAAAAATATATATATATTTTTCTTTAGATATTTTCGGCTTTTTCGAGCGCAGCATTATATTGACTGAAACAATTTTTTAAAAAATTTTATATATTAGTATTTTTTTGACATTCAATTCTTAGCAAAAATAATAATTTAAATTTCTATTAAAATAATAATTTTTGCTCTCTAAGTTTAGTTCATTTACCTAACTTTTGCTAAACGAAATAGCAACATGAAATTTGATTAAAATTGAATTTAAATTGATTGTGCATAATGTTTGCTGGGTGCAGGCAAACCGAGGCTAGCTTAGGCAATTAAGTTCGATCAAGTTGAAGAGTTGAAAAGAAATGCACAGCTGTTGGCGCTTGCATTTGCTGCTTTTCGTTTAACAATTTTATTGATTTTATAATTTATTTATTTGCTTTGAGTTTCGAGTTCAGTTGAGTTGAGCCTGCAGTTTGCTGCTGTCGCCCACTGTAATTAATTTGATTTTAATGCCTTTTCGAGTGTTTGCCCGTCTTCTGCAATTGTGAACAAACTTTAATGACCGTCGCAGCAGACGTCGCGTTGCTAATTTTGCCAATTTGCAGGCAAATGCAGCCGCAACATGGCCAACAACAACAACAACATTATGCGGCTTGTGGCAACGCCCACTCGGCCTGCCACTCATTTTGCAGCGCTACTTAAAAATTAATTTTGTTAATGAGTTTTTCACGGTACTTCAACTTGCAACCGGCAACTAGAAACTGCCAGCTTGCAACGTGCAACAAGGCAAAACTATTTACCTGCTTAGGTCGTCTGCTGCTGCTGTTTCTGCTCTGTCCACTTCAATTCACAATTCGAATTCGTTCGCAAGTCTTTAAGACAAGATATTTTTTGTTTTTATATAGTATATACTAAAGTTTGGCAATTTATGCAAGGGTTAGATGGGGTAGAAGGGCTGCAGCTTGGCTTACCTCACCTGAGCTGAGCTAACTTCATCTATTGTGTATTAGATTGAGAAGCTGAAATGATTTGTGATCTGTGAGCTAAGAACTTAAATTTATATATAAATATTGATATAATACTTGTTTGTTTTTTTAATATTTAATCTTCTCCCTAAATATATATTGGATTTCCCTTAAAAGTATGCAACAAATATACCATATAATTTCTGCTAATTTTCGCTTAGTTTTTAACTGCGCCCATTAGCAGAGTTGTTCTCTAGCCTTCGTCTCTCTTAGGTATGCACAAAGCTGGAATGCTTAAATGGTTTTGCTTTGCTGGTTTCAGGCTAGCAGCTAGTCAGTTTATATTTTGTATATTCATTTTTCTTATAATATTTCTATCACATTTTGCAGTGAATCGCTGAGCGTGCAATGTTTCCACTGGGTTTTGACACGCATGCAACATGACATGGACATGATTCTGTGCGACAAGAAGCAGGCGCGTCTCTGGGCCAAGCGACTGCATGTGGCTCTCTTGGTAAGTAAATGCTATGCTATGCATGCAAGCTAAGCTTCAATCTCAGTTGAGTGTGCGAGTGTGTGTGTGTGTGTGTATTAGCTTGACGTTGTTTGCCTTTACTTATGTAAGTGCACTTCTGCGTGCACTTTGCAAAATCTGAAACGCTTCTCTTGAATCAAGGCTTAAAGTTTAAGCCAACTTCAACTGGCAACTGGTAACTGTTTCTGCTTCTGCTTCTGCTACCTCAGTGTAAGCTCCATGTTGTGCCAATTGAAGCCGAAATCCTTGTATCTTAACAATATTTTGTATAAGCTGCAGATTATATTGCACACTTAACCCCTTACGTAATGTTGCCAAGAGAAATTCTCAATTCTATATATAGCACACACATATATTTTGCTATAAATAATACATAAATATGGCCTCAACGTATTTATGTACTTAAAATGTTGAAATGTTGTAGAGGTAGAAGTTAAGCAAAATCAGCTTTGGTTGCCTTGCAGAGTAATCTGTATTCCGTTGCATGTTTTTATATATGCATATTAATAAGCTAAAATATGTTACAATTAATATAGAATTTGAGTTATGTCATGTTATGTAAAATTATGAACTTGGATTAAGCAATTTTGTAGGAAAGGAGAATAAAGCTTTTTAGCTAGTTTTTTTATGCAACATATTTGTATGTTTCATTACTATTATTATTATTTTGTAGGAAAAGGGCATACAGCTTTCATCTAAATTTTTAATCAATATTTTATTATTATTTTGTAGAAAAAGATAATAAAGCTTTTTATCTAGATTTTTAGTCAATTATTATTATTCAATTATGTTTCTTTATACCCTGAGCCCATTGAAAATGGGAAATAATCGTATAATGATTTCGTTAAATGTATGTAACAGGCAGAAGGAGGCGTGGCAGACCTTATAAAGTATACATATTCTTGATCAGGGTGACTGAAGAAGTTGATATAGCCATGTCCGTCTGTCCGTCTGTCCGTTCGTCCGTCCGTCCGTCCGTCCGTCTGTCTGTCTGTCTGTCCGTATGCTTGAACGCGTCGATTTCCGAAGATAGAAAAGCTTGAGAGTTCATTCTTTTTGTGTTAGGTTCGTATATTGCACGCGCAGTACGAGTTTGTTTCAGAAATTCGATAACTTGTATATTTGCAAAGTTATCGATAAACGAATATATCGAGAATCAGTTATAAAATTTTATTTAATTGATCTTTAGAGTTAGAGTCTCCAAGTCTTCTGCATATATGTAGATACTAGTTTAATACAATTTCGGTTTTTGTCAGATTTTGGATTCCGGTCTCCAATTCCCCCCTACACCCCCAAATGTGTAAAAAATTCATTTAAAATACTTGAGACATACAGTTTGGTTTAGCATATAGCTCAAATTGAAATACTTCTTAATTGCTTAAATATATAATAAAGATTTTAAGCTATCTAGCTGAAATTAAAGAAATATATTTTTAGTTAACTATTAACATAATAATAGAAATCAAAATTAATTATTTAAATTTCAAGTAATATTTAGCAATTTCAAAGCAATTTATAGCTAAGCACAAATTTAATATCCTACACAGTCAATTAATTCTCTTTAAGGCTTTACGTTTGAGTATTAAATAAGTTAATAAATTTGCAGCATTTATTTAGAGATTTCTTATTGAATTGAATTATTTGCTCTCAACTAATTGCAAATGCATTTCACACTTGCAAGCATGCTCTAAATGTCTTAAATTGTTGACAAACACATTAATGCTCTAAGGATATAATATATATGTATATAATGACATTTCTCATATATATATATTTTTCTTTTTCTTTCTTGCTTCTTAATTAAAGACATTCCGTGAATTGCTGCAGAGCTTGCTGGCGCTGCAAAAGCTGAAGGATGATGGCAACGCGCGTGCCCTGTTCGATATGTTATTGAACAATGTGTGCTATGTGCTGGAGTATAGGGAGACAATACTGCATTTGTTAATGAACTACAATGAGGCGCACAGCACAAAGTGAGTAACCAAGCACATAACTATCAATGAGCCCTTAAAACATATTGGAAATAGCTTGAGCGGCACGGCATGCCAGCCAGCCAAGGTAGGCGTTAGCTGCCCATGCCTGACTGCTGCTGCTGCTGCATGTTTGATGGGAGATAGAGCTGCCTTGATGGTCACAAATAACTAAGGCAAACACAGTCGGACTCGCACTCCAGCGCCCAGTAGATAGCAGACGCTTAATAGGATTACCAAGTGGAGCTGCTACTAAGCCGAAAATATGTATGCAGCTACTAACTGGCATTCGAAGTGCTTGGCTAAAACCTTTCGACCCAATCGACAATCAGGCATTGTTTGTCTTGACGGCATGCCTTTGTCTTAAGTCTTGGCATGTTTGTTTGGCTATTTGCGCAGCTGTCTGTGAGTGTGTGTGCGTGTGTGTGTGAGGGTGCGTGCGTGTGTGTGTGTGTGTGTGTGTGCAGTTCTACAACAACAAATGAACTAGTTGCGCTTTGAATTTCGGCAGCCAGCGAAAACTTTAATTGATTTTACAAGCATGTGCTGCACGCGTGCTCTGGCATTAAAATTATAGAATTTGCCAACTCATACAGTTGGCTGGAATTGGGGAATGGTTAAGTTGGTCGATGCGAGCAAGATTCAGGCACGCAGCACATGTTGTATATACCCTGTACATCGAGGGAATGGGGTGTGCTGTCGGATAACTAATTGGCGACAGGGGATAGATGCCTTAAAAACTTATTGTTTACTTCTTGAGACTACTTGAGTCGTTTGTTCATTTTTTAAATTCATCGATAAATATCGATTGTGATAGATTAATCAACATTTATATTTAAAGGAGGAGGAACTGATTTAATTGATTCATGCGTTTCAATGGATAAGTTCTAAATTATAAGATTGTATTTGATTTGGTATAATTGATTCATAGCTTCGATTCAGCTTCGATTTATATTGATTATAATGTAAAGTTGTTGTGGTACTATACATATACCCTTTTAATGACTCTCAAAACTGTTGTATTTCCATTTAAGCGCATTCTCCGTTTCGATAAATATCGATAAATATCAATAAATTATTCTGCTTTGATTTCTATAGATTATAATGTAAAGTTGTTGTGGTACTATACATATATCATTATAATGACTATCAAAACTGTTGTCTTTCCATTTAAGCGCATTCTCCGTTCCGATAAATATCGATAAATATCAATAAATTATTCTGCTTTGATTTCCATAGATTATAATGTAAGGTGGTAATGGTAGTATGTATATCAGGAGTAAGAGTCTCTAATTATAAGATTATATTTGATTATAAATGAATTCATATTTCTCCCTTTCGATAAATATCGATTTTACAGCGAACTCATATTTTTCCATGGTAACAGAAACCCCTACTGCAGTTCACATGCAAACTCTTAAGAGGATATCTGCAAGTCGTCCAATAAATACTCCTATTGCTATTTCGGTTTGGGTTCGTACCAGGGTTGCATTTCAATTAGCAAGTTCATAGCTGGCAGCAGGTAGGATCTACCCCATAACTGATTTACATAGCTACTTACACACGCAGCGGGCATGCACTGAGCTGGCTCTCAGTGCGCTCATTAACACAGCACACGGTCGCTGCCAGCTGGCTGGTTGTGTCTATTACTCCACTAAATAACTCAACTGCGGATCCAGAGAGGACAGCAGCACCCCAGAGCATTTAGCATTAGTTGTACACCGAATGCGTGCCAGTACTTTCAATTGCCATTAAGTTGTGACGATATTTGCGTCGTTTTCACTCTCAAAGTCTATTTTTTTTTGGTGTGCCCCGAACTAATCCATTCCATTTAGATAATTGCAAAATTTCGCCTCTGCTGCATATGTGAGCTGTCAGCAAAGCGCTTTCCACTTGCACATTTCTAAGCGAATGCACAAATTCGTCTGTCGAACTGATCCACCTGCAATAAATGACTGGAAAGTGTGTTTTTGTGTCACACTCCCACACACACACAGCTACAGTAAACGACTGCAAATCAAAATAAAACTAATGCCAAACTCTACCATGGGAAATCAGCGCTGTTATTCATCAAATTGCATCAGCAAAACCTTCTGCTCACATTTTCAATATGCTACTTTCACATCGAATGCGAATACTACGCAACAGTATTTCTTCAACTCTCCTGTGGGCTGCAGCTGTATTAGGTATTCATATTAGTTTGGCCAGCTCTCTTTGCTGCATTTAATATTCAACATATATTTGTATTTATAAGCCATTCGTCAGTCCCATGCTCACATTGAATTTGCCAGACCTAATGAATTTCGATTGAATTTTTGGTTTTTAGAATTGACCAAGTATCGATATAAAATGTAGATGAAAATCTTTATCTTTATTCTTATTAAGTGATGTAAAATAATAATTTATTGAACTTTAAATATCTATCTAAACTCACACGCTTCAGATGCAAAAAGTCAACAAATTTATAATAATATCTATCTATCTATAATTGACTATATTTATATAGATATCTTCATATCTAGAAGTCCTAGTTTAGCTCTTTCATCTTCTTTCTCGTTTTATTTAAATTTAAAACTTTTAAAAGTGTAGCGATTTCTCATAAAACTTTTCAATTCAAATTTAGAAATAAAAAACAAAATTTTTTTTTCATATATAATCAAAAATAATTATAAAATGATCTCAATAATTGACAAGAGTAATCGCCAAAATTACTCTACATTTGCTCAGTTTGTTCCACTGTGCGCTATGCACACACAAATCGCTGGCAATCTGTTGGCAATGATAGCTTGGGTTCAATGAGTCAATGTCTCGATGAAGAGCTGGACATAGATACAGACAGATATTAGATGGATTGCAATGCAGTCGGCATACTCAAAAGCTCTGACTAAATTAATTTAGCGCGCAAACAGGAAATTGACGGCATTCGCCAATAGCGAAAATGCAATTGCGAAATACACAACGGACGCAACAAGGACGAACTGTGTAGCTAGTATGTACGAATGGAAGAAGATGAGCGATAGACTTGTAAATAAGTTTTATTATAAATATATGTGTATATAAATTAAATGTGAAAATTGACAAATTAGTGCATTAAATATTTTAAAATTTAATGAAATTGATTATTATAAACTCAATTATGAGGGAAACTGAAAAAATAGTTAAAAGTCTTAGTAGAATAATATTTGTATGGTTATGTATATATATGAATATATTGTATATTCTAATATGATTTTAATGAACTTTATATATTTTGTGAAATTTTACTCAAGGCGTTCAATGAGTAAGAAGAAAGATTGCTTTAGTCGGGAATGCCTTACTATAAATTACTCTGTCAGTATCACTTCAACCTCTCAAGAGATAAGACGTGCTGCATCAAATCAAAACCCCGCTACGCAAACGCAAAGCTTATCAGCAAACGCGCGAAAAAGAAAAAAATCAACCGCAAAAGCAAACAGAAACAAAAACAAACACATAGCACAAACAGTTACACCGGGCAACAGCCCAAAAACAACAACCATGAACGAACCACCTGATAGAAGCAAAACCTACAAAACACAACTAAATGACCCAAAATACATTGTATTAAAACGAAACGACAACGAATCATTTGAAAAAGTGTCACCGTTTATCATAAAAAAAACCATAGACTATACATGCGGAGGAGAAGTAGAAACATGTAAAAAAACAAGAGACGGATCCCTGCTCATCAAAACTAAAAACAAACTGCAAGCACTGAAACTAATTGCTCTAAAAAAAATGAACAATCTCGATATCACTGCAACAGAACACAAGACTTTAAACACAACCAAAGGCGTAATTTATTGCAATGAACTACGAAACATACCCGAAAGCGAAATACTGGATGAACTAAAATCACAGAACATAATCGAAGTGCGCAAAATTCTAAAAAAACAGACAAACAACACAAACCACGAACAAACCTCACTTGTTGAAACTGGTCTCATAACAATTACATTTTCAACTCACAAACTACCCGAATTAATAAAAATTGGCTACGAAACCGTCCGTGTACGACCCTATATCCCACTCCCGCTGCGGTGCAAAAATTGTCTCCGCTTTGGACACCCTACCGCTATCTGCAAGAGCCCCGAAACATGCAAAAACTGCTCAGAAGCAAAACACACAAATGAAGGGGAACTCTGTAAAAATACCCAAAATTGCCTAAACTGCAAAAATAACCCTCAAATTGACCACCAACATAGCCCACTCGACCGTAAATGCCCCACCTTCCTCAAACAACAAGAACTAACTGCAATAAGAACCACCGAAAAAGTTGATCACAAAACAGCTCTTGATATATATCACAACAGACACAATCAACAGTTGAGAAACAGCTATGCTAAAACACTTGCACAATCAACGCCAAGCACATCAACACAAACACAAAACCCAACCAAAACACAATGCGCATATACACAAACCAACACTATGCAGCAAGCAGCCAGCACTCCATCTACGATGTCCCCCATGGAGAAAGTACTCGGAGATCTAAAAAAAAGGCGGCAACCGAACCCCACTGCAACTGAAGATATGGAAACAGACGGAAACCTTCCCCACACGGGAAACAACTCATACCTATCACAGCCAACTGATGATCTAAAACTAAGAATATTTACCAAAGATAAATCTAACCCACTAACAACTAACTTTAAGCCCTCTAAACCAAAAACAAAATCAAAGCCCACAACCAAAAACCCACATAAAAACAATAGTGACAGCGAATCCATCTAAAACAAAAACAAGTAAATAGAAACAAACTTTATACCTAACTCAGACTCTATACTCTAACCTTTAGTTTAAAAGAAACCCAAATACTCAAACCCGAAATCACAAAAATATAGAAATGCTTAAAATAATACAATGGAATATGAAAGGATACAGAAACAACTACAACGAACTGCTAATTATAATAAAAAAATACTCACCACACATAGTATGTCTCCAAGAAACCCACTTTTACAACACATTTATCCCCACTCCTGTCCCAGTAAACTTTAAAATCTACACCAATACAGCCTCCAACAGATTTGGCGGTGTAGCCATATTGGTTCACAAGTCTATAGAACATAAGACACTAACACAACCTACACACATAGAAACGCTGGAAATCGAAATTATGTCTAATAAGAAAATTAACATTATTTCGGTATATATCCCTCCCACCAAAACATTTTCACCCAATGACTTAACCAACCACTTTATACCACGCACTAACAACACCAACCAAATTATCCTAGGGGATTTCAACAGCAAACACCACAGCTGGGGATCAGCCCAAGATAACCGGAGAGGACGTATCTTATCAAAGTTCCTCCAAAACGCCAATCTCACTATATTGAATGACGGATCACCAACACACTTCTCTACTCACAACACCTTCACACATATTGACATCTCAGTATGTTCCCCTCAATTAACTCCCTTCACTAATTGGAAAATAATCAACGACCTTCATGGCAGCGATCATTTTCCAATTTTATTATCCTTGTTCCCACAACCCCAATCAGACAACTTCTCCCGTCCCCTCTTCAAAATAAAAGAAGCCAACTGGACATTATTCACCAAACTAACTAATTATCTAAATGAACGTATACCTATAACCTCCAACATCAATAAAGAAGCTGCAATAATCAATAAAATAATCCTACAATCCGCTCACCATAGTATACCCCAAACAACCCCTCAAAACCACAACAAAAACACCCCCTGGTGGAATAAAACATTGACAAAACTTAGGGCCAACAAATTTATAACTTGGCGAAATTTCCAACGCAATAACACCACCGACAATCTTCTCAACTACAAAAGAGCTAACGCTCTCTTCCGGAGAGAGCTTAAAATATCCAAAGCTAAAGCTACCACAGACTTCACATCCAAAATAGAACCCAACACCCCCTCCGACAAAATCTGGACCAACATCCGACGGCTCTGCGGGCTTAACCCAACCAAAGCCATACATTGCATTACAGATACAACCAACAACTCCCTATCAACAGACACAAACCACATAGCCCTCTTGTTTGCCCAACACTGGTCCGACTGCTCCAATGACCAAAATTTTAGCAATAGCTTCATTACCAGCAAATATGCCGACAACTCTAACAATTACACACCCAGTCCTAGAGCACAAACAATAGAATCTGACATCTCACTAATTGAACTACTAGCAGCGTTACACACCCTCAAAGGTACAACTCCCGGCCTAAGCAGAATCTCCTATCCTATGATAAAAAACACCTCCCACGCCCTAAAAGCCAGAATTACAAACCTCTTCAATACTATATTCAACAACACCATCCCACAATCCTACAAAACCAGCCTTGTCATTCCTATAATAAAACCCAAATCCAACAAAACACTCATAACCAGCTATAGACCCATCTCCCTTAACTGCTGCATTTCCAAAACCTTAGATAAAATAATAGCCAAGCGCCTTTGGTGGTTGGTATCGAAAAACAACTACATCCATCCCAACCAAACTGGCTTCAAATACGGCAAATCCGTTACAGACGGTCTGCTCTTTGCAGACCACCTGATAACGAAGTCATTAAGAAGCAAGAAGCACGCCTCTATCATTGCCCTTGACTTCTCAAGGGCCTTCGACAGAGTCGGCGTCCACTCAATAATAGACCAATTAAACACCTGGAGAGTCGGTCCTAAAATAATACAGTTTATACGGAATTTCATGACAAACCGGAAAATTATAGTTAAAATAAAAAACGTCAAAAGTAATCCCTACCCTCTCCAAAACGGCATCCCCCAGGGATCGCCAATATCCGTCATCCTCTTCCTAATCGCCTACAACAGACTCTCCCACATAATCAGCGTACAAAAAGAAATCCACTTCGCCGCCTACGCCGACGACTTTTACCTTATCATCCCTCTCAGCAAACAAAAAAATCAATCCTACAACCTCGACCATCTTTTTTCCAACATACGTGAGTGGTGTTCATATTCAGGAGCATCACTATCAATAGAAAAGTGTCAACACCTTCATGTTTGCCGCAAGCAAAACTGCATCTGCAACATATCATGTAACAACACCCCTATCCCTTCAGTCACCAACATAAAGATCTTAGGACTCACCATCAATAACAAATATAAATGGGACGCACACATCAAACAAATTCTGCCAGCCTTAAACAACAAACTTAACATCATTAAATGCCTAGCAAGCTCTAAGCTAAACTGCAATACATATACTATATTAAATGTAACAAAATCTACAGTAATTCCGAAAATTGACTACGCACTTCTCATCTACGGGTATGCTCCCAAATCAACCCTCAATAAACTCAAAACCTTATTTAATGCCGCAGTCCGCATATCACTTGGGGCACTACGGTCAACACCTATCGCTAACCTACTTTTCGAAGCAAACATACCTACAATAGAGCAAAAAAGAGACCTGATCACAGCCAAAGCCTACAAAACACTACTACATAGCTCAAACTCACCGCTCCACAGATACGCTAAACAGAAGGACAAGAAAAAAAGAAACAAATTGACGTCAACAATAGAAAAAACAATTGCATTAAGTAAAGAACACAACGTCCCCTACCTTCCCCTCCCAAGCAAAACCACCACACCCCAATGGCTATTCCCCCCCTCTGTCATCAATACCACCCTACATAGACGGAGCAAGTCCAACACAACACCAAGCACATTTAGACAACAATTTCTTGAACTCAAAGAAAAATTCAACAACCACAAATTCATATACACAGACGGGTCCCTACAAAACAACACAGCCACTTTTGCGATAACGACCGAAAATGAAATCCTGAAAAGATCCATCCTCCCCCATTATTCATCCATCCTATCAGCTGAAACCATAGCCATTCTCGAAGCAACAAACCTGATCAAAAACAGACCTGGAATGTACATAATCTGCTCCGATTCCCTCGCATCTATAAAATCCATCCGCAATATTAACAACAATAGCTTTTACCCCAAAACTATTAGAACCCTGCTTACCCAATCTGACTCAAAAATAAAACTCCTCTGGATACCTAGCCACTGCGGCATTAAAGGGAACGAGTTAGCCGACAGTGCAGCCAAAGACACATTCTATATGCCCCTTCACTATACCCCTAACTTCAACACTACAGACATTAACAAACACCTCAAAAACGAACTAGCAAAAAAACAAAAGCTGGACATAGAGCTCTGCAACCGATGGTACCAGAGATTAAATATAAACCTTTCCAACGCTTCAAACTACCTAAAAAACATAGACCAAAAAAGCATCACACGCAGCGACCAAATAAAATTTCTAAGGCTAAGACTAGGCCACACAAAATTAACACAACAGTACTATAGCAACCCCGACAACACCCTACCTTGCCCCAACTGCCACACAACCACAAACATTAATATAAACCACATTCTCTGCGACTGCCCTGCAACCTCTAATCTGCATACTCAAATCTTCCAAAACACCTGCCCCTTATCAATCCTCGCAAACCCAACCGAAATTAACATCCCTAAGATAATTGAATTTCTCAAAAAATCAAAAACATTCCCCCTCATTTGAAAAGATTCCATAAAAACAAAATGAAATGTAAATATAGAAATAATGCTACTATAAGTAAAACAAAATCTGTACATACTAATCAAATAATATTATATATACACAATATACTACACCATCCAGCCGAAGGCCCCTGCTGCCAGTGCTTAGTCTTAAGTTAGAGTTAATTTCACACTAACTGTAACTTCTTAATAATAATAATAATAAATTACTCTGTAAATTATTTTCTTATTTTAATAGGAATAGATGCATAAAAAAAAAATAAATAAAAAAAAAATTTTTTTGTCTGTGTAGAAGAAATTTACGCTCAATCAATAACTTTGACTTTACTTTGATCAAATTAAAAAAAAAAGAAAAAAAATTAAAGTTGTCGATTATTTGTAAGAAAGGAAAGAAAGGAAGTTCTACATACATCAAGTGCCATTTCAGAAGATATTTAGAAAAGGAAAAAGAACATATGAAATGCAGTGAATGAAAAAGATGGAATGAACATAAAAAAGAGAGAGGGAGAGAGGGAGATAGAGCGATACTGTAGAGAAGAAAATATAAATAGAATAGAGCAGATAGTTTTCGAATAAATAGTAGGGTTAGTCTAGGGTTAGGTTAGGGTTAGTCGTATTTGAGTGGCAATTATCTTACTCAAGCGCTAATATTAACACTTCAAGCAGTTGCAGTTGCAGCTGTCAAAAATGATTATATAGATCGCTTAAATATTAAGTTGCAAATTATAGAAATCTATTTTAGAGATTGCATTCAATTAATCTTTGCAATTAGCGATAAAAGCAAGTGCCGTTGCCCTTGCGAGCTACAATCAGAGCAATTTAAGTGCCTGAGAGAAATTGAAGCCTTTCGGCATTCGCATGAATTATTTATAAGCTGAAGCACATTTACAAAGTGGGCGACCAAAAAGTGGGTCGGCCTTTGAGGCTGAGGTTTGCTCGCTTGCAATCAGCGCTCATCACTCATTGTTGAGTGTTTGTTGTTGTTGTTGTTGCTGCTGCTGTTGTTGTTGTTGTGTTGCTGTCATAATTAATAATATTTTCATTATAAACGTCTTATGGCAAGGAGCAGCGAGCTCGCTAACCATTTGCCCTGCGACTGAGCGCAATTACATTTTATCATTTATTCAACATGCGCTCAAACTTGGCCCCAATGAACAAAGCCACACCCAAAACACCGCCACGCCCTCCTTACCGCCAGTTTTCCATAGCGCCCACTCAGACCACAGTTTGCGCCCCAAGTCTTCTAATTAATTCTATGCGCTGCCCAGCATTGTTGTCAGCTGTAGTTGTTGTTGTTGCCGTCGTCCATTTAATCAGCGTAAACGCGAATATCAAATCAAGCACGGCCAGTCACAGCAGCAGCAGCAGCAGCAGCAGCAGCAGGAGTAGCAGGAGCAGTTGTAGCAGCAGCATTAGCAGTAGCCGTGGCAGCAACAAGCCGCGTGCATAACAAATTAATTATAAATAATTTATTAACGATTTATCTTTGTCTCATTTGGCAACACATGAGTTTGAGCTATGCTGAAAGTGTGTGTGTGTTGTTGTTGTAGTTGTATGATTGTCGCATCGCTGCGTTTTAGTTGAAATCGATTTGTTGCCTGCTGTAAAATGGTTTGGTGTGGCATGCAATTCGTTATGTCACCTCACACACAGCTTTGCACATGCATAGATATATATATTTACACACACACATGGTGCCACACAGCATAGCGTACACCCACATTCCACAAACTGCGGTTGCTTGGCTTTGCGGTCAGCAAATAGCTGTAGTTGCACGTGCCACCAGCCCAGTTTGCACCTGCAACTAGCTGCAGGCACTGTTATATAGGTGTCATCAGCATGATAACTGTGAATATATTGATATAGAGCATGCCTGAGGATTATTTGAGTTTCATAATTACGAGCATACTTATGATTGAGCGACGCTTATAGGCAGAAAGCAGAATGATTTTAACTGAAATATGAAATTGCTGCGAAATGTACAAGTTTTTATAATGTTAAAGTATATATTTAGAATAATTATAAATTAAAAATAATGTTTTAAAATTATTTATAAATAAGATCAAGTGGTTTTGAAATGGGAAAATAAAATAATATTATTAAGGGATAATTTATATACATGTATTATGAGTATATTAATTGATTGATCGAGCTACTCTAATATAACCTTCAATCATGGGTTCAAACTGTTAACAGTGAGCTGAGCCATGCACAATGCTTCTTATTTGTTTTTTTAATTTATTTTTATTTATTTATTTATTTTTATTTATTTATTTATTTTTTTTTAGTATTTTATTATTTCAATGAACGTCAACTTTTACTTATAAATCCCTCATAAATTCCTCAGACAACGAATCATTAAATTAAAACAAAATACTATAATATAATAGCATCGATAGTTATCGATAACTCATATGTAAGCAACTGCTTCCCTAATGAGTGCTAAATTGCATGAATGACATTTGATGAATGTTAAACGCATTATGTAAAATGATAAACTACAATGTATCGATAATTATCGGCAACTCTAATGCAAACTAATGTTCGCCTAATGAGTGCTTTATTTTACGTATGTCATTAATTTCGACATTCACACACTGTGCGCTCATTTTCATGCTCTATTTGCCATTTGCTGCCACTAACCACTTTCGGCGGTGGTGCGTGGTGGGGGCGGCAATTGCTGTGGATCAATTGCATTCGCTGTAAATTATAATCAACGAAACATTCGTCGCAATTGGTTAATTTGAATGTAAAACACAACATAACAAGAGCATAAATAGACGTTATCGGGCATAGCCAAGGGCAGGCGTTACCCATAGGTAACCCAAAAGTGGACTGCCTGATAAGTTGAATGTTTTCAATTTAAAAGCGAAATCATGTTAACAGAGTAAGAACTTGAAGTAAATAATTGAGCAGCTAATAGGGATTGATAGACTGGGATATACTCAGTATGAAAATTTGGCAATGTTTTTGCATTAATAAAAGCTACAATTCCATGCCACATTGTAGGTATTTATAGCAATAGCAAATATAATAATATTTATTATGTAAAAAGTATTATTCAATTAGTTGTAATTAACTCATACATTTACTATATTCAATTACAAAGTCTGGCATATATTTGACTTGGCTAATTGGCTAAATTTTTACTAACTTTTACATCGAAATACTGCTTACCTAGCGCTGCCTATGGTCGTCTGTGTGTGTGAGTGTGTGTGTGTGTGTATGCTGACAACCAATTTCATTACAAATGCATTTCCCTTGACAGAAGCTGCGAGGCTCGTCCTGCGGCATATTGACCGCATTTTGGATTATTCTGCGAGCTTCTAGCGGGCTCTATTTAAATTTGCAATGAATTTGCATAAATTTTTCTAGCAAGTAGCGTCGCCTAGTTAATACTCTTTAAATTGATAATTAGATATATATTGATGGCTCTATAAAGCATATTATGAAAATTCAAATTATTACAAAAAAAAAAAGTTTGTTTGCCGCAGTAAAAAATCTCTTATGGCTAAATTGCAGGGTATTTTTTTGTGTGCCTTTTGCCACTCCATTTTCATTTATATGTTATATGTGCTATATTTGCAAGCTGGTCCGCACGAATCGATCAGGTCTAGCAATTAGAGAGTGCGCCAAAGGACCTCGTGCACAAGGATATGCCCGCACATATGCAAATATTGCAAAATCATGTTTGAAGAGAATTTCAACAATAGCCGCGCATTCAACGCGTTTATACGATAAATTTTTTGTTCGTTGAGGTTCGGTAATTTGGCAATTTAAATACCCTGCAGCGCATTGACTTGAAAGAAACTTTTGAATTAGTTTATATATTATTTAGTCGATTACTATTTGAGTTGCATTGGGTTAGTAAATTTGCTTAGACTAATAGACTATGCGCAACGCGAAGTATTGAAAGCAATCGAATTATGTTAGATTTAAGAACGGAAAATCTCTTTAAAAATTAAAACTGCATGCAAAATACTATGAATAGCGAAAAATAAAAATTGAACATTCGATTTATGTTATCGACAAAAATTTTTGATGATGAAAATTAAAAAATGAAGTTGATGTTCAGCTGATGTTGTCTTGGGCTATCAATCAAGTGTAAAAAAGATTGGGCAATCGATATTTATCGATTATCCCTCTCCACTACCTTATCTATCTAATCTAATCTATCTATTTCACCTCACCTCGCTCAGTTTTAAAATGAGATCTCTTAACATAGTTCTTACCCACAATTTGCTGACAATTAATGTTTACTATTAATTGATAATCGATTGGCTAGATGGAACTCTACAGCAAGCCAGTACTTCTAAATCTATCTGTTTGTGATTTGATGCAAATGAATGGGCATTCTGTGGTCTGTCATTAAAATGTGTTCAGCATTTTGCCTTGTTTGCATTGTCCTTTTCTATGACGCGCGCGATTTTCATTATTCAAACGGCAATCAATCATTTTAACAAATTGACGTGCACAATGACGCTGGCTTTTTATTCAGTATGTTTTTTTTTTGCTTTGTTTTCTTTATTTTTACAGTTTTTTATTTCTGGTTTTTGACTAAAAACAATGCTAAAGTTTGGCCCATTGCTGGCTATGTGGCAGCTGATTTTGGCATTTTGTTGCCTTTCACAAGTTATTTTTTTTCTTCGCTGCTTCCTCGCAATTTCCCTTTTAAGGTTAATTTGCTAATTGGAGGCGTCATCGGCTTTGACAGGGCCAAAGGCAACGACTTCAGCCACATCATCAGTCAACGACATCCTTTGAATTGAGTTGGGCTAGTTAAGTTAGGCAAAAGGTTGGGCGGGCGCTCAAAAACGTGGCCGTTTTAATGTGCTCGATGATTTTCAATAAATATTGAGAGGGAGAGAAAGAGCGGAGAGAGAGAGAGAGAGGGCGAGAGTGTGAGGCAGACAAAGGAAGATGTAGATGAAGAGAAGCTGTTGTGTATGGAATTTTTGCCTTGATTGGATTTGGTTTGACTTTCAGCAGCTCTCTGGTATCAGATGCGCTTAATTAAATTCTTGAAGTTATAATTTTTAATTTATTTAAGTGTATTTTTAGACAAGGCTACACTGAGCATAGTTATAGCTGTTCACTTCTTTATTTGTCATAAATTAAGTTACTCTCTTTATTTCAAAGCTTCATTGGCAAGTTAAATTGTTTATTTATTTATTTATTTTTTTTTATATATTGATTCGTGACATGTCAACATTTTGTTGTCGTTGCTGTATTGCAATAGAAACATGATATAATATTGTTGTGCATATAAAATGCAATTGGCTCATTTAATTGAATTTCCAGCATGTGTGGACACGTACATACATAAATTTATATATATGTATATATTTTATATAGTTTTTTAATTAAATTAATGCATGTGTATGCAATAATTTGATTTAGTAACCAACCAATCTGTGTCTTTTGTCCACAGGGTATTCCTGCGCGACGTTGTGGATACGGCAAATGTGTTTATTAAAATGATGGAGCGCTTCTGTCAGGATGCAGTCGTTGTTCAGGACAAGCGACGCCGGACCGCTGGCAAAAAGAAGAAGAAGTCACAGACGGCCAACAAGCAGTCCAAGTCGTCCCAACAGCCAACGGAGGTGAGTCGAAAGTCGTTGAAAATTGAATTCTTCTTTAATGCTTATAAATAAATTGCTGCATTAAATGACATTATTTGGCTTGTGGGTGCTGGGCACTGGACGCTGTGCGCTGGGTGCTGGGCGCTGGTTGGTGGCCCGCTGTGTGCGCCATAAAATATTCTCTAAATTGCCAATAAAATTTAAAACAAATAGCTGCAAAAGCGACCAGCGACCGAGGTCAAAAAACAATTGTCGTCTAGCATAAAGATGGGGCAGTGCGAGCCAGATTTATACGTTTGTTCATGAAATTTAATTGACTGAAAATATGGTTAAAAGTGAAATAAAATAAAGTCGCGATAACGCGACTGCTGGTTGCATTTAATTGCTTGGCTACGCCTCTATTTATTTATGTTCTAGTCACTCGGACTATTTATTATGGCGAGCGCTTTATCACACACTCGCATTGGCATTAATCTTCTATGCATTCGATTTGAAAATATGTCCAAGTCAATTAAAGTTTACAAAACTTTTGCACAGTCTATTAAAAATATGTTGAAAATCTCTTTTTAGCTTGCTGCGCTCTCAAAAGTTCTTGTTCTTAGCGGAGGCATAAGTTTGTTGTAAAACGACTTTTTCAAATCGACTTTTATTTATTTTATCTTTTATTTTATTTTATTTTATTTTATTTTATTTTATTTTATTTTTTATTATTTTGCTGGTTTGGTTCGGTATATCACTTTTATTACAATTTAAATAGTAAACAATTTTTTGTGCATAAAATATATTGCGAAAAATTTCGTCTAAAGTAAAAATTAAATTAAAGTAAAAACTGAACTAAAGCAAGATATTTTGATCATTCTTTTGTATTGTTTTCAAAATTTAAAATAAAATTTTTATATTTTTTTTATATATATAAAAATTTTTTTTTTTTTTTTTAATTTAAATAAATATTAATGAACTACAAATCGTTAAGCTTTATTGAATTTAGATTGCGATTTTTGTCTAGAGTTGTAGAAATTTTAAAGTTCCTAGTAGACATCTGCATGAATGCATCCAAATGGGCAATTGTGTTCAGTTTAAATGGGTGTGAGTGAATGTTGTGCAAATTGTCTGTATCGACAGCTAGCCGTCTCACTCACTCCCATGCTGTACAGCACCTTATGAGCACACTAAAACTAGTGTAGAGTGTTTGTTACTTTATGAAATGAATGTATTCTCAGTCCTGTAGTTGCTAGCCTCCTAGCCTCACTTTCTCAGCTTTGGTAATTGAATTTATTTACTATTTTTATATATTTGATCAATAATAAAATATAAAGCCTGAAGCTCTTAGAGAACTTGGCAATTAGCAAAAGAATTCATACTTTAAAATAAAGTTACAAAAATATATATTTTTTTATTACTGTAGTTGCTTTATGGCTACTTATATTTTATTTTGCTTGCATGCATAATAAACTCGCCTTGTGCCATGGTTGTTATATTTTTTTGCTGTTGTGTTTTTTTAAACACTTTGACGCGTTGCAAGCGCTGTCGAGCGTGATTTCCGGCCAGAGCCAACACTTGGCTGTTTTTCTACAATCCCCATGCAGCTACTCACGCCCTCTACGCCCATCCTTTCGTTAGCCCTTACCTTACACTGTGCGGCTCTGTTGCCGCCATTTTGTGTGGTTCGAACGGACGGACGGACTTTAGTTTGTCTTTTTTTACGAAAATGAAAAAAGGAAAAAACATCAATTGTGCTAATTTGTGACATATTTATTTGTACAGTCGATGCAAGCTTTTGCTTGTGCCTTGTAACAATTGTTGGTCGCACACACAGGCACATATTTTGTGCGTCAATTAATGTGTGCAATGCGTGTGTGTGTGCGACATTTGTTAAAATACCAACAAACAAGTTAAACGCATGAATTCACAAATATTTAACAGCTTTTGTCTGCACAGTTTTCTATAAATGTTGTTAAAATAAATTTAAAAAAAACTCAAAAAAAGGAATATGAGAAAAACATGTGAAATAAAATATATAAAAAAGAAATATATATATATATATATAAAACAATGGCATATATGAGTAAATGTGTGCAAAAATAAATGAAAATCTCTCAGTTGACTTTGCGCATTTACATATGCTATATATTTATATATATATAAATGCATATAAATATTATTTATATATATATTTATGGGATTACAATTTGAAAATATGCGAATAGCCCGGCTATGCATAGCGCATACATTGTTAACATGCTCGATAAGAACATGTTAACAAACAGACCAACAAATATTGTCGAGCAGCTCCGACAACAGCAAACAGCAAAAAATAACTTTAATAAAAAATTATGCATTTGTTTTTATAAATATTATTTAAAATATATTGTAAAAAATTTTCAAACAAAAATAGAATATAATAAATAACAAATTATATATATTTTTAAATTTGTTTATTTCTTTATATATTTTTTTTTTGAGGTTTAGATAATTACTTTTAGAGAATCTTAATCGAAACGGTACTCGAATTATATAAATTTAATTATTTATATATATTATTAATGTTTATATATATTATTAATATAATTATTTATATAAATTATTTTGTTACTGTTTATATTCCTTTAAATTATATTTGATATTAATTCCTCTGCACTTGCCCTAATTTTACAGGGCATTGAATAGTTCAGCTTGCTATTTGCTGCGATTTACATTTTGCATTTATGACTTTTTAAATGTAATTGAATTCTCTTTTTATAATATCTATAATGTTTTGTGTTTTACAGCAGCTGCTTAATAGGCTTTTTTTGTTGCACATTTTATTTGGGTTTTATATTAAAACAGACAAATAATAAGCATACTTTTGGCTATGCATTGATAAAGTCAACAATATTAATTATTAGCAAAAAATATGTGAAAAAATTATGATTTATCTGCGATAGAAATTTGTCTAAAACGGGCTTAAATAATAAATGCAAAATAGTATAGATATGAGTAAAAGCGGCTTAAAAAACAAATCAATGGAAAAGAATTTTTTTTTTTGTATTTTATTGACAGATTTTAGTCATAAATGCATTTAAAGCATAGTTTATAAATAAATAAATGTTTTAAATACTTTGTTATCAGTTATAAATGTTAATAAAGCAAAACTATAAAATAGATTTTATTTTTTTTATAAAACTATTTTTTTACTCAACATTCATGACAACATTATTATTAATATAACAAAGTTTCTCATATAAATAAATTTATTAATTAATTGAATATTATCACTTGAGTAAAATTATATATTAGAAATATATAAAATATTATTATAAATAAATTAATAAAATACAAATTATCATAATAAAAATAAATAATAATCAGCTAAATAGAAAAGAACTTTCAAGTTGAATCTTTTAATAAATTTACATTGTAAAAGAAAATAAATATATTTTATTTTTATATATTTTTTTTTTATGGGCTTAAAGAGATGTCAGACTTTATTATATCTAATTACATTACAATTATGAAAGGGAAACTCTATAGCACTAAGAATCTTTACTTATATTTTACTTTATATTTTAAAGTTGCAAATGAGCCGAGTTTAAATTGAAGTATCCCATTTCCACTTTAACAGGAAGAGCTCGCCACCAAATGGGCTGAGATGGCATCGGAAGTGAGTTTGCTGCTGGCCACAGAGCTGCAGTTGCCGCAGGAGGAGCAGCCGTTGCCCTTTGATGCCACCTTGGAGAAGTCCATCGAAGATCAACGGTGAGTTAGCATTAATATACGAGTAGGGAATCCTTTTTAAAATGCAATATATATCCTTTTCATGCTTGCAGCGAGGACTGCATGATGCGCATAAATAAATTGCTTCGCAACGCTAAATTGGAGTCGGCGATTGCCTTGCTGCGTGCTGCCAGGTGAGTGTGCTTACTTTTGCTGTTCCGTGTCCTTCAAATTGTGAAGGAACCTCATGCAGCCGTAATCCTTTTTGGAAAATTTCTACCTTTAATAACTTGACATTGACTGTTGGCCGGCATTGTGCGTCAGCGTCGGTCACAAAAGAAAAGAAAATTCGCATAATAAATTAAGTCGGGTAAAAGAAAATGTGGTAGCTGCCTGGGTCTGTGCCATTGTTGTGCTTATTTTTTTGGCAGATCTTTTCCTCTTTTCGTATATCTTTTTTTTTTTGCCTTTTCTTTTTAAATGCGAATTTCATATTTTGTACAGCGATTTTCTGGCTCAAACTGTCCTTGCTGTCTCTCTCTCTCGCTCTCTGTCTGTCTGTTGTGCTTAAATTAAATAGTTTTCATTTATTGTTGAGGTAGCCACGCAGCGTGGCCTCAACTGCCCAGGTGCCTCTGGTTGCTCTGACAGATAATAGCAGCGCATGGAATTCGGTGTCCTTCTGCTTCAGCTCTGCCTGCTGCCTGCTGCCGTTGCTGCCGTTGCTGCTGCTCCTCATTATGTGCCATCAACTGTGTCAGTGGCTTTGGTTGGCTCCGCGCCACAGTTGAGTTCAAGGCGAGCAGCCTTTCGATTTAATTGCCAGCTCAATTATGTTAAGCCTCCCACACTCCCGCCTCTCACTCTCTCACTCCCTATCTCTTTTGCTCTCCTTCTCTTGCCCCATCAATGTTGATTGTTTGTGCTGAGAAAATTACGTGAAAATAAATAATTTACCATCTTTCGCGTCAACATTTTAACTGTGTTTTAACTCCCACTACCGCCCACTACAGAGACAAGCACACAAGATGTGCGCTGTCCTCGCTGTCAAAGGTTGTTGTCGTCTGACAGCAGCTATCGAAATGTTACTTAAATATTTCCAAGTCATTTATTTATCAAATATCATTAAAACTTTCCACCTGCTGCACACTAGGGATTACATTACGTATCTCATGCTGTTTTTCGTGAGCGTCCAATTAGATAGCTACAATTGGTCGTATAATTAATTTATATGCCCTGTAACTATGAAATGTCGAGATGGTACTCTAATGCAAATAGAAGAAAAATATATATAAAATATAATCGAAATAGAGATACCGATAGTCCAAGTCTAGAACCAAGTCTCAAATGTAATTCATAAATCAATGCTTGCTTTCAATTAAATAATCGATAAATATCAACTAAACTATAAGTGTCAAATGTCACTCATAAGTCAAAGCTTGCTTTCAATTTCTTTAACATTTTAAATGTCAATTACAATCGATAAATATAAGCCATAAACGATCAATTTATATTGAAATATATACATGTCGATTATAATCGATATACGCCGATAACAACTGATAACTTTAGATAAATGTAAATTAAAATTGTTCTATGGATATTGTCTATAACAGTCGATACATTTTCACCTATAATAACCTAATACATATTGAAGATATATATCGAAAAAAAAAATATTAAAATGGATAAATATCGATTTTTAATCTACTTCATAGAGACTTTTCGTTTCTCCATCCATATGCACGGAAGTTATATTTAAATTGAAATATAAAAAAAGAAACCGCTTTCACAAGAATGGTTTATTTGTGATACCTATCACATAGATATGGCAAATGCTGTTATCGATACATATCGCATTGCTACAGTTGATATTTGCAACAATATCTAGCTGCTTTTCTAGCTAGTGTGGCCTTTATTTCTTCATATGCTCCACACTTAGCTGTCAACTGTTTACAGGGTATTCTAGCTGGTCGAGCAATGCTCTCGATTTTGCAATTGCTGCACGCAGTTGTGCCGACGCATTGACTTGAGTTTCGCAGTATTGAAACGGAACAATAGAATTAAAGATTCTCTTGATTGTCTGGCCATTTCGCATTGTCGGCTGCTTTACATGGCGCATACGCAATGTTGCCATTGTAATGCTTCATTTAAATTTATGTGCATTTTAATTGTTGCCAAAGAAATTGTTGCATTAAAATGTATGAAGCGGCAGTTGGCAATTGTTGTTGCTGCTGCTGCTGCTGTTGCTGTTGCTGTTGCTGCCACTGCTGCAGCAGCTTAAAAAGGTCTAGACGCTTTTTGTGCTAATAAATTAAAATGCGATATGCATAGACCCTGAATGCGCAGCCGCTGCACCCACTCGGCTGCCTTTTGTCTGCAACTTTTTTGCACTTGAGGTCGAGGGGGTGTTGTGCTGTAAATGTTTTTTGCTGCCTTCGAGAAGAATTTTTGGGTAAACAAAATATTGAAAATAAACTAGAGTGTGGCACACACACACGCACAGACGCGAATGGTCTGCTTGCATATGTGTCTGGCCTGGCATGTAAGTGCCAGTTGGTAGTGTTGCCCTTGCCCCAGGACCCCAAGATCCCGAGTCTGTGTGCGGCTGCCAACATTTTAGATGCTTGCCAAGTCATACTACACACACATGCACACAATTATATATATATATATATGTATTTTTTCCCATTTTAATAACAAAATAAAAGGGAGCGTAAAAAAATGAGTGTAAAAAAAAAATAAAATTGAAACTGAAAACGTTTTGGTTTTTGCTGCTTTCGCCCGGCGGCGGCGGGTTTAATGGCAGCGCCGAGCACTGGAATGTCAGCTTGAAAAACTTTTAAGTGAAGTAAATGCGCAAAATGTTTATTCAAACTTCATTTAAGCTGCAACTTTCAGTTGGCTATGCCTGGCCCAAACCAGCTACCCATTTGTGCATCATTCCCCTCAACCAAACCAAACCAAGACAACACAGCATTTGCCCAGTTTGCCTCTTAACTAAGCTTATGTTCAGCAGCGTCTGCTGCTGCTGTTGTCTCTGCTGGTGCTGTTGGTGCAGCTGCTTCGCTTATTTAGCAATGTTACAATGTTGACAGTCGCTGCTTTGCATTTAAAGCTCTTAAGCTGGCTTGTAGAGCGTGTTTAGCCAATTTATCAAGCTATGTGGCAATAACTTAAGAATAAAACGCGCGCTACGCAATAGTTGAATACTTTTGTTTATCTTTGTGTTTGTTCTGAATCTATTTATATATATATTTTTATAAATATTAAAATTATTCAAATTAAAGCTGTCATTAGTTATTCATAGTTCAGAAGCAATAAGTATATATATATATGTACGCTAGTTGACTTTGCTACAAACTTAAAGTTTTACTATTTTACCTGTTTAGAGCAAGCGAAATGTGCTTTATATGAGTTGTGTGCGGGAAAAAACGTAAAGTTATTTTGCAGCTAACCAAGGTCTTGCTTGAGACTGACTTTCATAACTTAAGCATATATTATTAAACATTTATCTTAATAGAAATGCTTCATCATATATTACTATGTAATATATTTATAACTATATTTTCTACAGCTGCTCAAAACTAAAAAGTTGAAAAGAAATTTTTCGAAATACATTCCATACACACACACAAAAGGGATATGTGAAATTGTAGATATACATACTTACAAATAATAAGCAAAATTATATAGACTAAAAATAATACAAATAATCTTAGATGTGTACATATATGTAAAGCATACAATATTTATTACTCAGTAAAAAAATAAAATAATAAATAAATATAAAATAAAAAAAATATATATATATATATATGTATATTTATTATTATAATAATAAAAAAAAAATAAATAAAAAAAAAATAAAAAATAAAAAAAAAATAAAAAATAAAAAAAAATAAAAAAATAAAAAAATAATTATATTAATAAAATTAAAAACAATATATATATGTATTTTTTTTTATTTTATTTTTTTTTTATTTTTTTTATTATTATAATTATTTTTTATTTATTTTTTTTTAATAAAAAAATACTTATATGTATTTCTTTTATTTTATTTTATTTTTTTATTATTATAATTATATTTTTTTTTTTTTAATAAAAAAAATTTTATATCTTTTTCTTTTTATTATTATTATTATTTTAACTATTATTATTTCTGGTTAATCATAATTAATTAGATATTAGATATGAGAGCTAGTAACTATAGCTAACGCCATTGACTGCTAGGGCCTTCAGCTTGCAATATGTAGCTCGTAAAGCCGAGGTTGAGTACACCAAGAATGAGCTGCAAGTCTGCCAAAAACCTCTAAGTCCTTAATGTCTCAATAAACATAGTCTACCCAATATAAAGCTAAACTCAATTGAATATAAATTCAGCGACTATACAAATTCCTAACTTTAAAAGAATAAAAATCATGTTCCAAATAAAATATATGGATAAGCTACATTAATTATTAAAGATCATTTATTAATTTCAATCAATAACACGCTCAACATATCGCCTACAGGTTATTTTTAAATCAATCTCTTCTTTAGTCCGGTTGCTTATTAAATAATTAATACATGTATATTCGCTTTTGTTGCAGTTGTTGCATGCTTCTCTAAGGCAAGGCCACTTCAATGGTATTAAATATATATGTATATGTAACTGTAATTATATATAATTATATATCTCTTACATACATTTATATCCTCTTATATGCATTATGTGCAATTTAATAGCTAGAGCATTATTGATTGCAATTGGCAATCGTGTAAACCGCATTCTCCGCACCATATTGGCCCGATTCCGCAAATAACCCATATTCGATGCACCTGACTGTATAATTAACCATATTTGGTGCCCAGTTCCGTTGCTAATTAGCCAGGATGCAAGTGCAAAAGTTGTGCATTAAATATATGTGTGTGTGGGGAGGGGGGGGTTTGGGGGTATTTGTGGGGGCATAAGTTACCAATGAACTCCTGATGCAGACCCGCGGCAATTAGCAGTTGGCCAAAAAACCAGAAAACTATTTGTTATGCAAAATGTTCGCAAAATACTTTTTATGTGGGTAGAGTGGTAGAGCGCTGTACCTGTGTGTGTTAGTGTGTGTGTGTGTGTGGCATGTCTTTCAATTTATTGGCGCTTGACGGTGGCACAAACATAAGTTTCGCTATCTGCAGCAGCACATAACGCGGCAAAACGCCAGCCAACTGAATTGGTCCCACAACAGCTGCCACGCTGCCTGTTTGCTAACGATATGACTGGAGAGGCAGCAGCCGATGCAAAGCATGTTGCAAGTCGATAAATCTAGCTCGCTCTCGCTCTCACTTCAGCTCTGTCTCTGTCTCTGTCTCTGCTTGCTTTCTAACTGCGTGCGTAGTTGGATATTAAGCTGCTTCCAAATATTAAATTAACAGCAACGACAACGTCGCATTGCCTGCAACTGGTGTATATGCAGCAGACACACACACACATTGACACCCATACATATGCAACTGCCACACGCAAGGATTATTTGTGTGCTGCACCAAAAATGTGGCCCCAAGTGCAACACGGTGCACAGCAGCCATGTGATGCAAGCAACTGCCATTGCCAGTGGACCAACTTGCTATTTGTTGTGCGTGTGTGTGTGTGTGTGTGCAGCACGAGAAATTTTAACGCAATTTTAAGCGCATCAATTTCATTTTGTGTAAGCTAAAAGCTTCGCTTGTTGCATGTCCAGCACACGGATCGTGCAACATGATGTGCACGCTGCTTATTGTCGTTCAAAAAACAAAAAAAAAACTCCAACTCTTGTTATAGATGTTCGAGTTGTTGTTGTATTTGTTATAGTTGCTGCGATATAGGCCATGGTTTAAGGTCGGCTTCAACATGTGCGCTTTTAGAGCAAGTTTTTAATTGCATTGATGCAGCTTTGTTTTTGCCAAACTCTTGCGCCTTTTGTGCTGTTTTGCAAGCAGTTAATTAAATTATGTTTTCGTTGTAATTGATTTTCAGTGAGTGTATGTGTATATATGTGCATATATATGCATATGCATATGTATATGTTTCATGCTTATCAACAGCTGATTTTATAGTCAATTCATGTCACGTCTATTTGCTGACATTTTCGCTCTAGTTTTCATATGTTGTATATATAATATTTATAAAATATTTTCATGCATATAAAACTATAAAAAATATATTTAAATTTTATAAATTAATTATAAAATTTTTGATAAATTATTTTATATGTTTGCTTTGCTTTATAGTTGTAAATTTTTTTTAATTTTTTAATTTTTTTTTAAATATCACAAAATATCAAAAAATTGTTTGTAAATTTCTTATTTAATATATTTTTTTTATTTTTATTTATTTTTTTTTTATTTTTTATAAATTTTACAAAATATCAAAATATTGTTTGTAAATTTTTTATTTAATAAAATTTTTTTTTATTTCTTTTTTTTTTTATAAATATCACAACATATAAAAAATTGTTTGTAAATTTTTTATTTAATAAATTTATATTATTTACATATTTTTAATATATTTTAAAATATATTTTCAAGCCTTATAAAATTATAAAAAATCTTGATTTGATACTTAGAAATTATCTTAAAGATATTTTTAAGCATATTCCAAAATGGCTTAAAAATGAAAGCTTTATACAAACATACATATATATGTAGCTATTAAGCTAAAAAAATAATATATAATAATAATAAATATAATATATGTATACATACATATATATTTACCTATCCTTATTTTCTATATAGTCAAATTCGCTTATTTAATTATTTCATTACATATATTTGATTTAATATTTTCTTAAAACATTTTCTAAAAGACATTTTTAGACATTTTTCACACTCCAAAATGTCTTTAGAAATTAAAGCTTAAAATTAATATATGCATATACCAAACATACATATACATACTTACCTATCCCCATTTGCAATATACTCAAATTTCCTTATTCTATTATTATTATAAATTGCATTTTACAGAGAAGTCTGGCCAGAGGAGGATGTCTTTGGCTCATATACCGCAGCACCGGAGGATGAACTGTTGCTGCTGCGCGAGATTTTCATGCACAACATTACAACAGGTAAGTGTATATGTGTGTGTGTGTGTGTGTGTGTGTGTGGATGATTGAGCATGAGCAAGGCCAGTTCAGCTCGGCTCAGCTCGATTTCAGCTTGTTAATTATGTTTTATTGTAATGCATTATGAAGCGACATGATTTTAATTAAAAATGAAAATCTGCCACTTGGCATTTGCGTGTCATTTATCTTGCACGCTCTCTCGCTCTCTCACTATCTGTCTCTTTCGCGGCTAATTGTAGCGCTCCATTTTGCATTTGGACTCTATAAATTTGTTGGCTTGAAATAAGCCAAATTATAGCGCAAACTTTCAGCAATGGCTTACTTACTCTACCTCTCTTTCGCGTTTTCTCTCTGGTTGGCTGTCTGTCTGTCTGTCTCTCTCTCTGTGTTTCCTTCTCTCTGATTCCCTGCTCAGTTCTCTCTGCCTGTCTGTAGCCTTGTTGCACTGCGCCTGCTGCTGTTCTAAGTTTTTATATATACTTGCCTTTAATAGTAGAGTAGAGTATATTGGCTTTGTGTAATGTACGTCTGCTGACTGAAATGATTCTGAAGTAATTGAGATTGGTTAAATGACTGTGAACATTTTTTCTCTTTGAAAACTGAAGATGGCTGAGAAAAATATTTTAACTTCTGTTTGGATTGTTTTAGACCTTTTTAGAATTATCTTATGCATATACCTAGTGTTGCTCAGCAGGAATATCTTGCAGAGTTTTAAAGCCGAGTTTACCAAATATTTCATATTTTGTATATATTTACTTTCCTTTGCATCTTGTAACTTTACGATCTGAATATATTCATATTTATTATTTTATTTTTATGAATATATTCAATTTTATTCCCATTGAACCGTGAACGAGTATTATGCAGTTGGTTGCGTGACCATTGCAAGTTTCTTACTTGTTTTATGTGCGCTTTGGCTCCTTTTGGCTTTTTGCCTTTTGGCTGTCCTGCGCTTAACAAATTATCCAGCTGAAATTCTTGCGCTTCATTAAAAGTAAAAAATGGCAGCACAGGACGACTGGCCAACCTACAGCGGCTTCTGCACACTGCAGCCTGTGCCCAGGACCCAATGCCCATCCTTGCACTGCTTAATTCAGCAGTCAAAAGCGTCGCTGCTCTGCCAAATGAAAATATATTAAATGCGTAATTGTTTTTCTTTTTTTTTCCATTTTTTTCATCATTCGTGTTTGTTTTTTGTTGAATGCTCTGCCAAGTGCATTGGATTGTAAAATTTGTTGTTTGCGTTTGTCGCTTCATTCGATGTGAAATTTTGTAGACAACATTCACAATTTATTGTGCGTTTTCGCCAGCTCAAGGCAATGTTTAGCTTTGGCTTACGCAATTCATAAGCCAACATGACTTTTCTATTTTCAAGCTATGCACATAGCTAAAACTTTTTCATTCTATTTGCAACTCAAAGTTGGCACATGCCACTCACAGCTTTCTATTATAATAGCCCTTTTATATATATTTATATATATATTCTATATGACTTATCGCTGTCGATGCACCTTGCAGCGCACCGAAAAACTTTCTGACAAGCATTTTAAAACACATCCATAGCTGACAGTTTTCCTCTTTGCTTCTTCTGCTTTTAGTTTTTCTCCTTTTTTTTTTGTAAAATATGAGCACATATGCAGCAGCTAGTCGTACACAGATAATACTTTTTAGGGGTTAATGGGCATTGTGCAGTGAAAAGACCTTGGCAACGGCAAAGTTTCCAGCTTTGCTGCACCTTGCAGATTATCTCTATTCCTTATATATATATATATATATATATATATTTAGGTTTTTTCTTTTTTTAGTATAATTTATGATTGTAGTTTTTGCGCAAAAGTTGGATAGTTGTTTTCATTTTAAATATTACATTTTTATATATTTTTATATTATGTTCTTAAATACTTAAAAAAGCTGTGCCATATTCACTTCCTAAAGTAAAAAAAAGTTTTAATGTGAAATTATATTATTATTATTATTATGATTGCGTTCAGTTGAGGTATTTAGTTTTATGGTAACAACTTTTAAAGTTTGATATGAATATAGAGTGATAGACATAGTCATGTGAAACTTTAAATATATATATTTAGTCAAGTATAGATGCTTTTTGATATGAAATCTCTTCTGTAAATAACAATTCTCATTGAGAGCATTAAACAGAGCTCGCTGCATGTGCATGTGATTTTGAAGTTCGTTTGCATTGAACTTTTGAGTTCTACGTCTCCGCA
>JAWNOS010000564.1:57500-78646 GCA_035045845.1 Drosophila buzzatii | reverse complement strand
TATAGAAAAAAGGCGCGAGGGTGTAAGTTTGTTTTGTTCATTAATTCCAAAACAAATGCCATGTTAAATAACATTTGCAGCACTGTTTTTCCCCCCCCCCCCCCCCCCCCCCCCCCCCCCCCCCCCCCCCCCCCCCCCCCCCCCCCCCCCCCCCCCCAGGCCAAAATACATGGACATTTTCTGCGCTGTTGTCTTAACAGTTGCAAATGCTTAACATTTCTCTTAAGTTCCCCTCTCTGTTAAGCAACAGTGAACAGCTGTTTTTTATATCTATCTGGCAGCACTATTAAGAGCGCGCTTTTCAAACTTCTCTTCACAGCCATCATTTAGTGTATTAGCGTTTTTGCTTACGTATTCTATGCGAACTCAGCTACTTTAATCAATTACATATTCAACTTTCTTCATCTTGATTCAATGCCTTGCACATGCCGATGCCTTTGTAGTGCCCATAAACATTCATTTGACAACATATTTGCTAAGCGCCAACCTACTTTAGCCCCAAAACGCAGTCGCGTGTTACATACGCAGGCCTCTCTCGCTTCTAATGATGCGGCTGCGGTAATTGTGTGTGCAATTTTAATGACAACCTTTTATCGTGCATGTGGTTGTTGTCATCTTTCATTAAAAGACGTCGCCCAGTCTGGGGGCAACACACACACACACACGGACGCTTCTCTTTTCTTTATCAGCAGATGTAAGTCGCTTTGCTGTGAGTCGTATTTGTTTATGTTTCGTTTCACTTTTGCTAAGCAAAGGCGCTTACATTTTTGTTTCTTTGCAAACTTGGCAACATTTTGCGCCTGGCCCCATTTAAGGCCTGAGCAGCTCGCTGAAAGTGCAATGAATTAGAAGTTTTAGCGCTTTCATGACTTACTTTCACGTTTACCAACACTTAAGTTACTCTGTTTTGCCAGAGTTCTTCCCGTTAATTCTGATACTAATTTAAAATGAATTTTCTCCTCATGTGCCAAAACCTTTTATAAATGCCATTAAAAATTATGCATGAAGACGTGGCCCCCACATCTGCCCACCTGCCCCAACAAATTTGTCAAATTGCACAAATTGAATTGTGAGTGAGAGAGAGAGTGAGGGAGAGTGAGAGAGAGTGTGTGTGTCTTGAGACTCAGCGCAAACAGTTGACAGCGAATGTCGCTTGCACTTTGGCCAAAAAAGGTGTCGCAAATCAAATTTCAATATGGCAAAAATTACGTTTTAGCAACGCAAATTGAAACATTTTCGTTGCGGCTAAGCGACGGAGGCGTACGACAGGTGCTACTTACCTGCAGCAGCAGCAGCAGCAAGCGGAGCAGCGGCACTTGCTTCGTCTGCTCTCGCTCTGGGGCTTCAAATGTTGATTATGTTATTTACCCATGAAAATTGCATTTGATGTGACGATGGCAACGGATGTTCGTTTATTTGTTGAGGCTCAAGCTCAAGCTCAAGCTCAAGCCCAAGCACAAGCCCAATTCCAGCGACAACTGCAGCACACACACATACTCCTACACACTCTCGCCCACCCACCCTTCAGTCACAAATCCCATGTAAATGCGTTGCTCAAGTCGCAAAAATGTTCTAAATTTATGCGCAGCGGCGTTTGATGTATGTGTGTGGGCAGAGCAAGCGGCAATGGGCGGCCAAGGGGGATGGTAGAAAATTCGAGGCGTGGCAGCTAAAGGATGGCAATTGCGTCCATCCATCAACAGCATCACTCAGTTTTGACATATCATTGAAATCTAAGGCCTCATCATCTGTGACGTTTCATTAACCTACACAAATCCCATTACAGTAAAGGCGAGAGAGGGCAGAGGGTGTGCGAGTGTGTGTGTGTGTGTGTGTGTGTGTGCCTGGTGTGAGGTGTTAATATCAACAAGCGCAAGTTACGGCGACGCAATCTACCGATTTCCGCTTAACCAAGCCAAACATTGCATTTTTGATTACGAACCGAATGCTGAAAGCTGACGGCTGACGGCTGAAGGCTGAGAGCTGAGGGCGACCCTAAGCCGTTGCCCGAAAATCCGGTAAATGTTTGCCGCAGGCAAAACCAGAAAACACGAAAGGAATCTGTTGCCACAGTGGGGCGTGGTCAGGCCACTGCTGTTGCCACTGCAGACTGTAGCTGACGCCATCAGGGTGGCACAGACGACTGTTTAATATGCCTAGGGGAGAGGGGGGAGGAGAGCTAAACTAAGCTAAGGACAGCCAAGCGGGGGCCGAGCCAGCGCTTATGATCGATAGCAGCTAAATAATGAAGGGAAAAACTTATTATTTTGTCCAGCAAAAATAAAGATGATGCAAAGAAAAGAAAATCCATGAATAACAATACGAGGGGGGAAAACATATACAAATATAATATAAAATAATATTTACTCAAGTTACAATGAATATTTATATATATAAAGATATCTCAGCATGAAATATGAGAATGAACGAAAATAAAATAAAATATATATTTGTAGCTTATTTTTTATAAGAATTTTAATCGATAACACTGATACGATAATACTTATCGAGTATTTGAAACAAATGCGTAATGCAGTTGATATACACGGAACAAAATTGCAAGCTTCTTGCTCTTCTACTGTTGTTTTTGCATTGAGAATAAATAAGCGTTATTTATCGCAAGGGAAGTTAAATTCAAGAGAGCTTAGTTCAGAGCCATTATTAAGCGGCGTCGAGCAGCACGATTTGTGATATTGAGCTTCCATAATAATTCTGATACTGTCTGCTGCCATAGAGAACTTGCAGCGTTCTCCCTGCACGACGAACGTCATCAAACGATAGTAGATGTCTCTCATAATGCTCAAACTACGAACGAACGACTTAGCATGATCAAGCCGATGTGTCGTGAGAGCGTACATACAAACATATATAGAAAGATGAAAGAGAGCGGATTAAACAAAATTCCTAATCAAATATTAATCTCGACGAGCCGATTTTCGCTTTTTAGTTAAAATAATACGAGTAGCACTGATCCCAATTTATTTTATTTATTCATTATTTTATTTTATTTTATTGCATACATTCTTCTCTATTTTTCTGATTATTAATTATAAACAGAACTGAATTCAATTATTGAAAATATATATTATATTATTTTTTATTTTCTTTTAAATAAATTTCTTTTATACAAAAATATAATAATAATATTTCATTCTAATTTGTTTTTTTTTTTTTTGTTTATTTAAGAAAACTAATAAATAAAATCAAATTTATTAAGTTGCATCTGAACTGCATTAAATTAAAAAAATATATATATTGCAAATATTATAAAAAATTAATTTATTAAACTAAATATTTATATTAATTAAATTGTTATAATATAAATGCATTTATTTGTTTTTTTTTTATTAATTCATTAATATTATTATATTATATATATTATATATTATATTTTTAATAATATTGTATTATATTATATTATATTATTAATAATATTATATTATATTCATATTTTTATTATTATATTCAATCTCTACTTTATTGTTTATTATTTAAGTATTTGTAATCAATTTATTTAATAAAAAATATATTTTATATAATATATTTTTACATTCTTTTATTTTATTTTATTTATTAATTTAAAAAATTGTTTTTTTAGTAATTATTATGTTGAACTAAATTGTTATATACATTGCAAGTATTTGTATTAAAAAATATTTTTTTATTAAAATACCTTTAGCCCTGCTTTGCCTAAGGTTCCTTGGAAACAAGGCCATTCTTACATTCATAATATGCATATGTATATATTCATATACATACTTAACATGCCATAACAAGCTTAAAGCTGCTTCGCTTATGTCACACGTATCTAACGTGTGTGCTGCTCATTGAGCTCCATGTCCGTGTCCGTTGAGCATATTATATTTACATTTTGTTTATTTTTCGATTTGGGGTTGAATAAATATGGTTGCTGTTGTTGTCAGCTACGGCATCTTCAAACTGTCTTCGAACTTTTCATTTTGAAAATTATGCAAAAATCTGGAGAAAAAAGGAGCAGAAAATTTGGCTATATCCTTGGGGATATTTTGCTGTTCAGTGAATTGCCGTTGATGCCAAACTGATTTCCACGCAACACAAAATGCAAGGGTTGTCAGCACATCGCCTGCTATCTAGATAAAGCTACACTAATATGATGCGAACCGTTACATGCATACACGCACACACGTGCCAGAGGAGTCGATTTAAATAAGTTTTGACATGCTGCAAAAGTTGACAAAGTTCTCTGCTGTTGCCTAATGATGAAATTTTCAATAAATGTCATTCGTGAACTGTGCAAAGTGTCAATAGCATCAAACAGAAAACCTATCCAGGAACCAGAGTCTGCCTCCACTCTCTTCCATGTCCAGCTGAATCCTTTGGCACACACAATTCCCGCCTGGTTGGGGCACAGCTGTCAGCTTGTTTGGCATTCGCGTTCAATGCGTTAATAATGACACTTTTTTACTTGTTCCCAGGGAGTTCGACATTGCTCAGTCTCTCTAACTAGCTGGCTGCCCAGTTGTGTGCGCCCTTAAATTTAATTACTTTTTCATAGCTCATACGCACAGTGTGACGAACACACACAAAAAAGAAAAGAGAGAGAGGGGGAGAGTGAGGGTAGTTTGCGTGGAGCCCGTAGACAATGGCCGCTGGTGATTGAAACTCGTTTAAATTTGCATGTAAAAAGCAAGCGAAGAAATTTCCAACTCTGATTGCAGACAGCATACGAACATAGTACCGTTACTCCCCCCACACCCCTCTCTCACACTCTCTCTCTCAGTCTCTCACTCTCTCGCTCCCATAGGAAAGTCAGGTCATCAATAGTTGACAGTTTTATAGTCGCTTGTCGTTGATTGTCACAATGGTCATTTAATATTTGGGGACACGACAAAATTGCTAGCGAACCAACTTATTGTTGTGTGCGTGTGTGTGTGTGTGTGTGAGTGTGTGTGTGTGAGTGTGTGTGTGTGAGTGTGTGTGCGTGTGTATGCCCTAAAGCGTTAGCCAATACTGGCGGAAATGCATATAGAAATACGTACGAGCGTATAGACATTTGTATAAATATGTATTAAATTTCGTTCAATAGAACTGTTAGAACATATGGAGGATAAATCTCGTCAGATATATTGCTTGACTGGTCGTCAGGAACACTTTCGTTGCACTCCGAACGGTTGGCATAGTCCTCTGGCTCTGCCGCCTGCAGATTTGTTAACTCGTTCGCAATATCAATTAACTCATCCTCCGTATCGCTTAATATTATTACATCATCCGATTGGCTGCCGTACTTCAAGTAATTCTTATAGTTCACCACATCTCGCGCCAGTTTATTAAGCTCCAGCTCCAATATTTGTATGCGTTCATCCAATGTGAGGATCTTCGACCTTTGCAGTTGAGTGAGCCTTGGCTTGTAAAACGACATATTTGCCTTTGCTGTTCAGTTAACACTTAAATTATATATATGTTATTATAAAATCCATGTATGCAACACTTTATATGCATAAACTTACATGCGAGTCAACTTTTCCTTTAAAATCACAGAATCTTGTGCCGTTCAAAGCAATAAATTATGCAGAGTGCGCGCTAACGTTAGTCAACACTATTAATAAGCACGAGACGCTAGCTATCGATAACTTAAATACTTTTATTTCCCAATAAGTTTGATCATTTATAAATGTGAATGCAGTATTTATTAATTTGTAGTTTACATTTATTGTTAATAATAACAGTAAATATTATATATTAAAAAGACAAATTTTAATTTAAATATTTTATATTATATTTATCTAAATATTTTATATAAGTTTTCAACTAAATTTAATTTTTATTAATACTAAAACTAATTTGTTCTCCCTTAAGTTATATTTTAATAACGATTTGAAGAACATTTTCACCTAACATTAAAATTAGCTATATCGAATAAAATTAAAATATTTATTCAATATTTTAATTGCTATGGTAATTACAAACCAACAACTAAATAAATAAAAAATTAATTTAAAAAAATAAATAAATGTTATTAACAAAAAATAAATAAATAAAAATTAATTTAAAAAAATAAATAAATAAATGTTATAAACAAAAAATAAATAAATAAAAATTAATTTAAAAAAAAAAAATAAATAAATGTTATGAACAAAAAAAAAATAAATAAAAATTAATTTTAAAAAATAAATAAATAAATGTTATAAACAAAAAAATAAATAAATAAAAATTAATTAAAAACAAATAAATAAATCAATGTTATTAACAAATAATAAATAAATAAAAATTAATTTACAATAAATAAATAAATGTTATAAACAAAAACATAAATAAATAAAAATTAATTTTTAAAATAAATAAATAAATAAATGTTATTAACAAAAAAGTAAATAAATAAAAATTAATTTAAAAAAATAAATAAATAAATGTTATAAACAAAAAATAAATAAATAAAAATTAATTTACAATAAATAAATAAATAAATGTTATTAACAAATAATAAATAAATAAAAATTAATTTTAAAAAATAAATAAATAAATGTTGTAAACAAAAATAAATAAATAAATAAAAATTATTTGAAAAAAATAAATAAATAAATCAATGTTATAAGCAAAAAACTACATATACAGTTTTTATTTTAAATATTTAAATGTTTTTTTTTACTTAAAAATTATAACAAATATGCTCTTTTTTTTAGTTAAATAAAAATGTTTCAATATAAATCTTTTGTATTTAATAAAATGTATTTCAATATAATTCTTATGCATTCAATAAAATTCAATAAATATTTGTAATATTTTTGTTTTCTTTTTGCGATATATAAAATTGGCAAATAAAATTAAATTATTTTTCAGTTAAATATAGAAGCTACGTTTTTTTTATTATATATTAATTTATTTTATATAGCAAATCATTTTCTGCAATTTTGTTGCAATGGAATTTAAAAATATTAAATATTTGTTCTGTTTATTTTCTAGGAAATTTAATTATAAATGATACTTTAATGAAACATATTATTTTTATGGCAGTTCATAAAATTGTAATAAATATTGATGCTAACGCGTTTCGCTCGCTTGATAATTGCCTTATTTTAATTTATTTTCCAGTTTTATTGACATTAAAGCTCGGACCCAGCCAGTCAGTCGGGCTGGCCAAATTATTGCTTTGGTCTGACCATTTATGTCAGATGGCAGATTTTCATAATGGCGTTTTCATTGGCATTGGCCCAGGCCAGGACATCCACTTGACAGCCGTCGTGGGCATCCCGTTTACTTGCGGTTTTGTGCAAATTCAAAGCCCGCCGCTGGCGCCGCTGGCTCACGTCACATTTCCGGCTTTTCGCGTCGTGTGTGAAATATTAAAATTCAATTAAAATGGCGTTAATCCCAACAGCCAGGAGCTGGCAATAATGCTGCCAATGGCATGTCATAATTGTCATCCCCATTGAACATCCATCCATGTCAGCCACAGCGTTCCGCACTTTGCCATAATGATGCTCATCAACGTCTGCTCCGGCACCTGTGCCCCCACTCCTGATGGTGCTGTTGCTGCTTCCTCTTGTGTTCAGGTTTTTGTGTTGCAACTGATTTAAAAACTCGCATGCAAATTGCACTTCAGACATCCATTTATCATGAATGCTGCTTCTGCTATTGCTGGCCAGTCCGGCCAGCCAGCCGGAGCGTTAATGGTTAATTAATAAATATCTTGCTGCCGCGTGGCCCATTGAAGTGGCATAAATCTGAGAGTCTTCAGCAGACCAATTGTCCATAAACTTGTTCATGTCCATTGACCCACTCTTAAAAAAAAAGAGGCTAATTGCATTGGTCTAGACTAAGTCAATTCATGCGAAGTCTAAACTGTGTTACTGTTACTTATACTCATGATAATGGAAATGATCATGCAATTGATAATGATGTGAATTTTGGTATGATTATATATTTATATTATAAAATACTCAAATTATATATTATTACTGCAAGATTTAATATAGAAAAATAAATTATTTATTTATTATATATTTTATATTTTATTATAATTTTGTAAAAATTTGTCTAATATTTTTTTTTATTATTATTATTATTATTTTTTTTTTTAGATTAAATATATAGAAATAATAAATTATTATTATAAATAAATTATTTGTATAATAATACATTTATTTGTATAATAAAAATAATAATAAATTATAATAATTGGTTGTTAATTAGTTACAGATATTTATTTATATTTAAGTTTCAAAATATAAAAATAATAAAATATTTCAAATTTGATCATATTTGTATATAAAATATATTCAAATTCTTATCAAATTACTTTTATCAAATTTTTTAGGTTTCCATATAAAATAAAATCTTATAAATCATTCAACCAGCATACTCTTTTGTTAATTAGTTACAGATATTTAATTATATTTAAGTTTCAAAAGAAAAATATAATAAAATATTTTAAATTTTACAATATTTGTATATCAAATATATTCAAATTCTTACAATTATTTTTTTTTTCAAATTTTTTAAGTTTCAATATAAAATAAAATCTTATAAATCATTCAACCAGCACACTCTGTCGAGTGTATTGAACACCAATCGCCATATGTATATATATTTGTATATATGTATATACATATATCTGCACATATAGCAAGTGCAGCTCATTTCCTATTGTCAAGCAGCTGTGATGTCTGTTTGATTGGGCGTGCCGGCAGCCAAATAAATACCAATAAACAGACAAACACACTCACCAACCCTCGCACACATACTCAGCAGGCACTTCAGAGCGCAAAGGTGTCAACTGTACAACACACTCACACTCACACTTAGAGAACAGCATGGGTGAGAGAGAGAGAGAGAGGGAGAGCGAGAGAGCTGGAGCCCTTACAATTGAGGTGCTTCAGCTATCGAGTGGGGCGCGCGCTTAAGCCAATATTTGAGGGCGAGCAAAAGTTTCGCTAACAACTTTTCTATCTTTTCGCTTTTTGCTGCTGCTGCTGCAACAGTTGGAAGGAAGACGTGGGGCGTTTCTTTGAAGTTGCCAGAGTTGACACAGCCAAAAAATGTCAGAGACTTTGCCCAGTGTCTGGGGGTCGTCACACAGCTAGCTCCATTTGGTTGTTGGTTAAATTTTTAAATTTAACTATTTTCGATAGTGCAGTCTCACCTGCCGACTGAACGACTGAAGCTCGTACGCCTCATTGATTGCCCATTTAGAACCGCAAAATTTAATTTATCTGCCATCAGTTGATGTTCTTGCGGTTTGCCAATACACATACGAACAGTGGCCCAAACCCAACGTTTGTTGTCCCTTTGTTTGGCATTTGTACGCTTTTTTTGTTGTTGCTGTTGGGAAAACCCATGTCAAAAATTGTACAACGCCCAGGCGCTTGCTTCACTGATAACATTTTGCACTGTGCGTGTGTGTGTGTGTAGTCATGTGTGATTGTGTAACTGTCTGTGTGCATGTGCGACTGTGTGTGTGGTGTTTAAGATATCATCTGTCTCTGACGCGTCCCAGTCCCAGAAGCCCCAAAACCCAAGACCCCCAACTCCGTTGATCCAAACTGTAGCCCAACTGTTTGGGCATTTCCTGTTACCTGCTGCTGCTGCTGCTGCCATTGCCACCTGCTGTTTGACACCAAAATTCGCTCATTGTTGGCGTTACTTTTATGAACTTGTAGCCGACTTCAACGGTAATCGCATTGACAACGAGAGCAGACAAGAAAACTCCTCTAGATGCTGCGCAAGGGAATTGAAATACACACACACACATAAACACACACAGATACATATACGCTGATATATCGACATGTGTGCGTGTGTGTTAACCCCGCACTCAAATTTCAGCACTTCATTCAATTCGCAATTCGCAATTCATTTCAACAATTGAAATACGATTAGCGCCAAGGTGCGCGCTGAGCAAAGAGGAAGCCCCACACACACACACACATACATATGGCTCCCGGCTGGGTTTAGCTACATTTTTGATTTATGTGAAATTGAGTTAAATTCGCTACACACATCTCTCTCTCTCTCTCCCTCTCACACACACATGTATGCACACTGTAATCCCATGCTTGGGCGGGCGCGTTCTAATCAAGACTATTCACTGGCCATAAATCAAATTAAATGGCTGTCACATATCGCTGGGCGCCAGTTCCGCCAGCTGCTCCATCCATTGGCATCCATTGTGCCTGGCCGAGCTGTCAGAGCTGAGCATAATTAAAAGCGAGAAAAAATGTGCAGGAATAAACTGGTTGACGAGCTGGTTAAATAGTAAACGGGTTATAGAGATAAAGCTGAAACATATAAATTATTAAGCACAGAAAGGAAATTGAAGACGAGCTGCTCTAGCTCCAGCTATAGCTAATTTTCTATTCATTGGAGTACAATGAGATCAATTCGAATATAGTATTTAATAGAAATCTACTATGAGTTAGAGAACTCTCCAGAAGTCCTCTACTTCTGCTTGTCTGCAAATAAGTGTCTTCCACGCACACTGAGAAAAAACTCAGAGACTCAAAGAGAAAAAACTCTGACAACAAAAAGTCTTTTGTGTACGTATTGGTGTGTAAACGAAGGTTCTCTTCGCCAAGCACATCCATAGCGCATATGAATAGAGTGTAAGTATGTGTATGTATGTGGAGATCGTTTGTACAGACTCTTTGAAATTATCGACTCACATACCGAGCCTCAATGTGCGAATGTCAAACATAACACTCCCTAACGAAGATCTTGAAAAGAGCTTCACACGAATAGTGCAACTAGAGGCGATCAACTGATAAGCGAAAAAGGTCTTTTGCATACGTATTGATGTAGAAGCGAGGCTTGTCTTCGCTAGGCACATTAATGGCGTATGAATGAGTGTGAATGTGAAGATCTCTTGCAAAGACTCTTGGAGTAATACATATGGCTCACTTACTGAAGTGCTTTGTGCGAGTGTCAATCGTAGACGATGTTCGGGAAATGAGCATCACACGAGTAGTTCAACTCAAGACGCTGAATCCAAAGCCCAAAGAACCGAAAGCTCTTGCTCAGAGCGAGAGCGAATGAGTATGATCTTGGTTCATCTAGTCAGCAGAGCGTGAAGCATTTTAATTATTTGCGAGCGAAAGACTTACGAAAGATATGCTTTAAGTTGATAATGCTAATCAGAGAGTTCATATTAATGTACATACATTATATAGTATAATCCAAGAGAGCTAAAATAGATAAAGAAAATTTTGAAGCGCTTACGCACTCTTTTATTCAATTTTAATTTATTTCTTGTTTTATTATTTTTTAATTTACTCAGCTCTTATTAATGTATATATAATTTTAGAGATGGAGAATAAAATAACATAGTTTTGATGAGCTTAAGTATTTCGTATTTATTCATTTCGTATTAATTTCATTTAATTTAATTTAAGTTTTCTTAGTTTCATGTTTTTTACTTTTATTTTATTTCATTCTATTTTGTTTAACTCAAATTTTCATAATTTAATTTTTTTTTTAAATTTAATATAATTTTTTTTTTAATTTAATATAATTTTATTTTATTATTTTAATTAGCTTTACTCTTCTGAATTTTATTTTATTACATTTATTTTTTTATTTATTTAATTTTTTCTCATTTTATTCTATTTTATTTCGATTTATTAAAAAAATAAATTAGTTACTGAAAAATCAAGTTAGATACTTAGCTTTAATTTTCTGAATTTTATTTTATCGCATTTACTTTACTTTGTTTTATTTTAAATAAATAAATAAAATAAATTATCAAAGATACTGATAAAGCGAGTTAGATAAACACGAATTTTGTATAACATAAATAAAACTAAAAAAAATTACCAATAATATCATATACTCGAATCAAGTATTCTCAATTCCTAATTTATTATTCATTATTAAGGCTAGCCCCTAAATATGAGGCTCCATATTCAATGCAGAATGTATAATGAAAATTTCGAAATTAAATTAATAATTAAATATGATCAGAAGAATCCACACATAGACAATAGAGTAAGGTAAGAAGCTTGACCAAGTAAAGCTTGGCAAAAAGAAGTTCACACAGCCCATTCCTAGCTTCCTCTAGCTACAGAAATGTAGTTAATAAACTTAATACACACCCAGACCCTCCCCCTACCCAACAATACAGCTAAAAAAGAAAAGCATAAAGTTTTTCATACCCAGTTTTTTTTTTCCACATTATATGCAGCAAAATCGTATATTCAAAATGTCAAACAGCGTCGTGTGTGGTTAGGCAAATCGAACACGGCATGGGTCTTATGTAGGGAGAGTGTTCTTGTTGATGTTGATATTGTTGATGTTGTTGATGTTGTTGTTGTTGTTGTTGTTATTGTAACACCCAATAATCTAATTGGAAAGCGGACCAGGACGACGACTAATCTTTCGCATCATGTCCAAGTCAGTGAGACCAGCGCTGTAGCCCTCGCCAGTCACAGGATTGCCCGCTGTGAAGGAAATATATATTGCATATAATAACAATATAATTTATGAACACATTTTTACTACTCAAACCCACCTCGGCTCTTGGCTATCTTGGGCTTTAGGCCACCGACCCCATCTCCATTCAGGCCCATGCCAGTTATGGGATTGCGTGAACACAAATCCTTCTCATCGTTGTTTATGTCAGACTTTGGTTCCGAGGAATTATCAGCCATACTGTTGCAGCAAAGTCCTTGTAACCGTTTTAAAAATTATATATATATAAAAAAATTAATTTGGATTTAAAATTCCAGCGATTTCTCAAGAACCAAAATAAAAATAAATACAGAAATTTTCAATTTTTAAAATTGGACGAACGTTTTTTCACTTCAGGCCCTTTTGGCTCAATGAAGTTGAACTAACCGAACCACACACGTTTTAAGTAAATAAATATAAACCAGTTAACTAAGATTCCAAACTCGTCGGGTATTGGTGATAGATACCTATGTCAACGATTGCTCGAGCTGTGTGTATTATTTTTATTATTTTTTTGGATTCTGTTTTTCCGTAGCATTAAATATATGAATGCTATGGAATGCTGAATATGCACTGATATTGTTTACAATTTGTAGAGACTGGCCGAGTTGAGAGCTGATGCAAAGGCAAGGATTGCTTTGATGCGAGTCTCTGTCTGAAACTATTTAAAATGACAATTTAGAGTTGGTTTCGTGAGCAGGCAAATGGAGCTGAGGATAGGGCGACGAATTGAGTCATTCAATATCCGTCCGTTGAAAATGGGAGTGTATAATGGTTTTGTAAAAATGTATATAACAGGCAGGAGACGTTGCAGACCCCACGAAGTATATATGGATAATTCTCCAGACTTTATCACGTTCGACTTTGGCACGTTCGACACTTTGGTTTTTTGTAATTATCTTGAAAATGCATCAATTTTAGTTCTTAAAATGGCAAAAAACTTCTTTATTTTGACAAATAGTTAAATATATTGCTCTTGATTAGTACTAAAATTAATCCGTTTTCAAGATAATTACAAAAAAAAAAGTGTCGACCGTGACAAAAAGTTGACTTTTCTGGAGAATTACCCATATATTCTACTTGTCCGTCTGTCCGTCCATCCGTCCGTATGAACGTCGAGAACACACATGAACACTCGTATGTTAGTTACGCAGTAAGAGTTTATTTTGTTTTTTTTTTTTTCGATAACTCATCTCATTTCCAAATTATCGATAAAAAATCGAAAATACGTTGACATTTTTTACGTTTTTTGGGCATAACTTCTACACCGTTTTAGCTAAAGACTTCAGACTTTAGATAGATATTATGGATATGCAAATTATGTAATTTGGATGAATTTGGATGCCACGCCTCCTTCGCCCCCAATTTGAAAAAAATGCATTTCAAATATCTCGTAGTCAAGCCGTCTCGACTAGAACCTTCTTACTTGTTTTATATATTTATTAATAATTTAACTAAATTTATAAATTTAATAGAAATTAATTCCTCCCTGAAAGAGTTCAAATGAATTTAAACAAGTTTCCGTTCTTTATTAACATTTTTCTAACTTCTGCAAAGTTTACGACATTTGTAGGCATTAAACACAATATTATGATCTTAACTAATCCTAATCATAACAACTTCAACTGACTTATCTTGTTTCAATGTGTTAAGCAAAAAAGATGCTTCCTTTGTTTGCCTCGTTGCTGCAGCTACTTTTTCGTGGGTTGTCATCAGAAACATTGGCTTAAGTAATACAAATATTATTCAAAATTTATGCACTTCATTTTGCAGCTTTAATTAATTCAGCGTTTGTTTAACTGAAGTAGCTCTAGGATTATTTTTCAAGACAATACAATCATCAAATATAATAATACCATAATAATAATACTATACTATAGTAATCAAATATAATAATATATATCAAATAATAATACTCCCCCCTTCTCCCCAACTGCCCATCATTTCTTCCATCATTTTCATTAGCTCATCATATACTTAATAGAACTCATATCCTGTGCCCATATTCACGCACCTTGCTCCATTTGATTAACTGCAGCATATTGTGGCCTGCAGCCAACACTTTTAGACCTTATTGCAGCTGCTTGCACATTCTCCAGTTCCAGCCCCAATTGCTGCCAGCTGCCCGTGCTCTCCCCTTCGCCTTGCTTCAAGAGTAGCTAATTTGGAGTTAGCCAACCCAAGCGCCCGTCCAACATTCGAAATCCTTTTGACTTCAAAGGCAGAACTGTTGCTTGGAGTGCTTGTGTTGTCAGCTAGAGGGTAGCTACCCCTACCCCTACCCCCTCCAAATACTTCACGTGGTAGGCCGGTGCCGGCCCGTACGGCACTGGTAGGCTCTCGCCTTTGACACTGTGTGAAACGTGCTGCTCTAGTGTTCCGTCCAGCTGGCCTGGCGCTGCCTAGCCCTGGCACTTCAAGTGCATTTGTTTTTCGGCTTTTGTTTTAATTGGCATGCGAACCAGCTTGAAGGAGTCGTTCGCTCTGATTCAGCTGCCGCTCCAGCTCCAACTACATGTGCGGCTCCCCCAACGCCCAACCACTTCGCTCATTAAACATTTACTCGCAACGCTTTGTCGGCGTGAACTTTGATGTTGACTTTGCCAGGACTCTGAGGACTACAGCTGCCCCTCTCACTCACTCCCTCTCTCTCTCTCTCTCACACTCTCTTTCTCTGACTCTCTTCTATATGCAGAAGAGATAACCACTTGAGATTGCATCTCTCGTTGCTTTCGCCTCGGCTCGCAGCTCTCGTTTTGTCTTGTGAAAAATGCATTTTGCCGCAATTTGTGGCGCTTCACTGTGTGGGTGTGTGGAGTTGTGTGTGTGTGTTAGAGTAAGGGTGCACGCCCTTAGTTGATAGCCTCGCGTGCATATCTATGTATGCATGCATGCCAGGCGTGACCCCTCCGGCCATCGCGCTGTGTGCTCGCTGCAACTGCATGTGCAGCGGCTCCTGTGCTGCATTTTTCCACAAAAATTAACATGAGATTTGTGGAAAATGTTGTTTACCGTTACTTCTCGCCTTTGTATACACTGCGCGGCCAGAGTGTAGAAGGCAGCATCAGTCTTAATGCAGGATAATCTTGAACTGCCTGAGCAGCTATAGAGTTTATTCCTAGCATAAAGACAACTCGATCTGTTTAGTATATAAATCTTATCTAGAGACTTGGCGTACTCTTAGTTTAGTATTTTTGTTTAGCAGCTAACACTATGATAAACTATAATAAATATATATAAAAAATAAATAAATAAAAATATGAAATCTATCGAATTTTGATGTTGAAAAAATCCATTTAATTGCCAGACTTGATTTGATGCAAATTTTGATTAGAGAATGCAAAAAGGCACAGTACGATATTTGGCCACGGTTTATCTATCGATCACTTCCTCTCCCTCTCTATCTAAATCTCTATCGCTGTCTCAAACTCTTCCTTTATATCTCACTCTCTAATTAATCTAACTCCATATAGCTCTATTTCTAGCTATTTAACTGGTACTCTCTTTCTCTGCCTCACTCTTTCTCTCTCTCTCTCTCTCTCCCTTTCTCCGTCTCTGTTCTCTCTGTCTTTTTTGCTCTTTATCTTTTCCTCACGTCTTCTCTTTCTACATTTCTCTCTCTTTCCCTCTAGTTTCTCTTAACTTTTCTAAAAACTCTTAATACTAGCTAAATATATCTCTATTGCCCTCTCGCTCTGTCTTACCCTCTATACTCTCTCTTTCTCTGTTTTATTAACTCCATTTGCCAACTCTATATTTCTCCATATTTGCCTAACTCTATCTCTCTCTCTACTCCCTCACTCCCACTCCATTAGTCACAATTCTTGTCCCTAAGCATTTCAGCTCAAAAGTAGGCAACAATTTTTTGCACATTTTTTCTTGCTGGCCAATTAAGACCGCAGCTGTACCTGTAGCCCACTCACTCTCTCCATCTCTCTCTCCCTCTCTCTCTCCTTCTCCCTAGCACACACACACACCCACTCAAAGAGCTGACTCGTTTGGAAATACAATCAAAATTAAAACGCACATGCCATAAATCAAAGGCTTTCTGCCCGGGACTTGCAACTAGAAACAATGCAATAGAGCTTCTAGAATCAGGCTCCACTAGAAGTCGGAGTCGAGCTCTGTTTGGCATTGTCATGTGCTTGTCTGTGGTCCTGTGGCAAGCGGCAATTCACTTAGGCAGCGCACACACACACACACACCTCACCAACCCTCACCTGACAACTTGGCATCGTTTACCCAGCCATTCAAAATGCGACTACCTGTATTTATGGGTTTCCACGGTGGCTTTTATCTGGCATAGAGCAATGGCAAAGGCAGCGCTAGTTACATTCCATTCAGCAAAAAAATTTCATTCACTTATTCCTATATATCCTGCACTCGCTCCCTCCCTCTCTCTCTCTTCCGCTCTCTTTCACTTTATGCTTGCATCTAAAGTTGAGCTGCGCTGCCATTTGTTATTGTTGTTGCTGTTGCTGCTGCAGTTGCATTTTAAGCGCTCGTTTTGATGCTGCAGCTGGAGTAGCTGCGAGCTGCTGCAGTTTCGAGCTCTCTATAAAGCTGCCATTGTTTGCATATGCTCGCATCCCTTTGATCTTTCGCCAAGTGAAAGCGATTGCTGCCCCTTCAAGATATTCCCACTCCAGCCACACTGTCAAAGTTAATTGCAAGGCCTGCTATCACATATGCATGCATATTTCTACCTGTGTGCACATCTATCTATCTAGCTCTTTCTCTTAGCTCTAATTAAAAATATGTTTTCTTTTTTTTTCTATTTTTTATTTCCATATTTTCACATTTTTGTGTTTGTTCCTCCGCCAGCTAAGTGCAATTAAAATGGTCAAAGCTGCGCAGTTCTTATTTGAATTTTTGTTTTTTTACTAATAAGACGGGGTAGCTGAAGGACACACGACTCTCTGAATGTGTAGAGCACTTGCTGTTTGTTATTATTTTTTTCGAGAGCCTTGAAAATGCTTTTGCTGAATTGTGCTTGCTGCATTTTAGAGAGCAAATTGAATGGATTTTCCTCAAGTTATCTTTGATAATTAAAAAAAAAAAATTAAAATAAATTGATAAAAATAATAATAATAATGAGAATGTCTTGGATATTTTTTAAAGTTTTTATATAATATTGAGTGGATTTTCCTCAAGTTATCTTTGGTAATTAAAAAAATAATAATAATAATAAATAAATTGATAAAAATAATAATAATAATGAGAATATCTTGGATATTTTTTTTAAGTTTTTATATAATATTGAATGGATTTTCTTCAAGTTATCTTTGATAATTCTTAACAAATGAAAATAATTTGATAAAAATAATAATAATAATGAGAATGTGTTGGATATTTGTTAAAGTTTTTATATAATATAGATGAAAAGTGCTAAATTCAAGTTCACCTACTTCAAAAGCTTGACATTAGAATGAATTAATCAGGCAGAATCTTCTGCTGTTATCAAAGTGCTAATTGAGCAACAGCAAAGATGCTTGGAAAAGCAGCAAGCATGAAAGCAAAAAGACAATGTGTGACAGAACCTCTGAAACATATTGCAGAATAGAGAAATGCAGCAAACAGTTCTAGAGAAACACTGAAGCAGCTCGAGAAGGAAATGATCCATGGTGTACAAAGAGTCGACTAGTTTTCAACAAAACCTCCACGTTTTATGGTGAGCAGATAATAAAACAGAAAACTCCATAAAGAGGTAATAATACTAAAACTTTACGACGAAGAAGAGGTATTATAAGAACTGCGCTCACAAAGCAGATGTATGACAGCCGGAATGTTAAGAGAGGACGAATGGAACAGTGTAGAATGGAACACTGTAGAAACTGCTGGAAAGAATTGAAAGCCGCAGCAAACAAACAGAAGCAACCAGTAGAGAGCGAGTGTGCAATCTACAGCGAAATGATTATCATTTGTATTATGCTCATTATTATTATGCCCATTATATTTATATTTTTATAAAATGATTAACATTTGTATTATGCTCATTATTATTATTATCATTACATCATTATTATCATACATTATCATCATTATCATCAATTCACAATCTAATTCCTCAGTCTCATTCTTAGTTACTTTCATAGTCCCATTCTCATTTATTTCTAATTTTAATTCTAATTCATTCAATCCCATTTTCTGTCTCATTCTCATTCTGTTCCACGTTCTCAGTGCTATGCGACTTCCATATCTTACACTCTCTATTCTTATTAGTATTATTAACAAATCTCCCTTGCCACATTTATGCAACAATTCTTTTCTCACTTTAACTAATTGTAATAAAAATTGATCATTGGATTATTGCGTTGACAGCAGCTTAGGCTGCCCGCAGTCAAAGTGAAATTCAAATGTCTAATGCTAATGTCTGTCATTTATGAGATGCACAACAACACACACACTCTCCCACACACACACACACACATGGGTTGCGTGTGTGCTTATTAAATCATTTATGCAGGCGTGCTTTATACATTTTCATTAAAGTTTAATAAATTTTGGTCGAGGCGAGGCAAGGCAAGGCGGCAGCTGCTCAAGTCTGAGTCCTGTTGCTTGGGCGACTGTTGTTGCTGCTGCTGCAGCCTGTTGTCAGTCAGTGATTATGTAAATATTTCAACACAAATTAAAATCAAAATTAAAATTACAAAAAGCTGGCAGCACGGCAACACATGTTCAGCTGTTTGCGGTTCTGTTTCGGGCGAACACAAATCTCCCAACTGGTGCCTTGGTGGTGCCTAACACTTTGCCGCCTCGTTGCCCTGCTTAGAGCAAGAGAGAAGCTGGAGAAGTTTTCTGCACGAGCAGAGGCAGTTGACTGACTGTCTGACTGCCGACCTGCCTGCCTGCCTGCCTGCCTGCCGTTGTCCCTCTTTTACGCCCAAACCCATGTGTGTCTTATGGGAAATTTAAATAAAGTCAGCAGGCAATTTATTTGCATTAACATGTTGTGTGTGTCTGTCTCTTTCTCTTTACCTCTCTCTCTCTCTCTCTCTCTCTCGCCATCTCTCTTTCGATGTGGCGTATGTTGCTGTATGCAAATTTTCAGCGCCTGCTGTCAGCCGTTTGTCGTTTTGTCATTTGGTCGTTTGGTCGCTTCATTGAATTTTGCCATGCAATAAAATCAAATTGTTTAAAAGCTGCGTCCATGGCAACAACAACAACAACAGCAGCAGTAGTAGCAGCAGCAGCAGCAGCAATGGCAAATTCAATGCAATGCCTGACCGCGCCCATTGCCACAGTGCCGCCCACATTTGGCCATGCGCTGATTTATTGCTCGATTGCAGTTCGTTTTTATATTTTATATTTTGCAGCCAGCCCAAAAGTATGCTACGATTTTTTTATTTTCACATTTCCCACTATAAATCAAAAGCAACAACAAAATTTGCTGTCGCCCATAGTAGTTGCTGCTGCTGTATTTAATCATTAACGTTTTTATGCGTGCCACGCTTTTATTGCTATTAATTAATCAGTGGAAATTATTTAAAAGTCAGCATGTGTGTGAAAAAATGCAGTAAAAAAAATGTATGAGAAAAACATTTAAGTCGAGCTGAAAATGCTCTGCCAACGGTAGAGAGCAAAAGGTAAAGTGGGCAAATGGAATATGGACAATGAAACAGTAAAAGTTGAGAAATTTAAGAGATGTTTGATATTTGATAGTGATAAATTAGCTTAAACTTTTAGGAAATTTTATGTAGGTTCTAAGATATAGCAGCTATAGAAATATATAAATTTTTAAATATTTCTATATATTTTTTTTCTGTTTAAATTATATATATCATATTTTTAATATATTTTGATTCAAATTTTTTTATATTTTGATTCATATTTTTAATATATTTTATTTAATTTTTTTTAATATATTTAATATACATTTTTAATCAAATATATCTTATATGTAAAAAGACATAATCAGCAAATTGTCATTCCAATTGGATTCTTATTGACAGTTATAATTTATCTAATAATACATATTTTTTGGTAAAAACATTGTAAATATTTAAGTTATAATTTTAAAATATTTCAATATTAAAAAAAAATTAAAAAAAAAATTGTTTTTATGTATCAAATAAAATAATAAAAAATCAAATTTTTCCAAATATAATTTTAATATTTTAATATTATAGCTTTAACGTTTAGTTTTTATTTTCGAGATGCAAAATGCTTTTTTATTTGCTCAAGCAATTTGTCCCGCTCTTCATTTCAATTAAATTATTTAATTTATTTTTTTATTTTATTTTTTTTTATTTATTTTTTATTTTATAGATTTCATTTTATTGCAGCTTTTGTCTTTGACTCTATAGCGCATCCTTAAATTTACCTTAACTAAGGAGATGGCTTAATGCCTTTATATTTAATTTATTATTATATAATAATATGTTAAATTATTGTCGTAGCATACTCACTGGCTAGCCTAAATATTTCCTGTTTCATACTCTATCTCAATTTTGCAGTCTTAAATAAGAAATAAAATATAAAAAGCGAAATAAAAGGACGTTGGCAATTGTCATAATATTCGCATTTCCGTCGCTCTCTGTTTCTGGCCGAAATGTAAACACAGTGCATTTCAGCTGACAGACCACTTATTGTTTATTGTTTATAATTTTTGTATTTTTAATTAAATAAGAGCGGCGCTTTAATTAGAGTCAAGCTGATGGCTCACTTGCCAGCTGACAGCTCGAATTCAGAATTTGTTTCGGGGGCAACTTTATGAACTTTAATTTCGG
>JAWNOS010000564.1:0-55000 GCA_035045845.1 Drosophila buzzatii | reverse complement strand
GAACAATAGGAAATGTGTGTGCTCTCAGCTCATGCGCATTGCAATGTTTCAAATTCCATGTTCCCCATTTGAAATCCAATTGGATTTATTGCAAGAAGTTTAAATTGCAATTAAAACTCATTTAATTTAAAATACAATGTAAATAGTTTAAGCCCGTATTTAAATTAATTTTTCTTAGCTGTTTAAGCTCTGCTTGCTGCTCATCTTCGTTTGGCAATTCAAATGTAACGCTCAAAATATTGCACGAGTTGGCAGCATTGCCAACCGCAATTCGCAAACGTTTCGAATTGTGACCGGCGCAGTAGACAGCTGTTTGTTCTCGCTCTCTCGCTCGCTCTCATTTGCGCTCTTGTTGTCGCACGTATTGGCGACGCGCTCGCGATGTGCACGATAGACGAAGACACAGACGGCGGTCTGGTTGGAAAAGTCGCTAGAAATGTCAGTTAGCAAGTGGAAATCACCGGAAAAACTACGCAACGCGGCAGAAACCAAAGCGATTAGCGGCAAACAGCGCAGCAAACGCTAACGGACAACAGCAGAGCAGCGCGTAGGGCAGCAGGTCGGTCCGTTGGCTGCAGTGTGTTAGAGAAGTAAAAGAATGCGTAAATGCGAAACGCAAAAACAAAAGCAGCATCAGAAGCAGCAGCAGCGACGCCGGCGAATGCTGATAACAAAGCGTACGGCGTGTTAATAACAATAACAAAAAGTCGCGCGTTTAATTAACAGACAGCGGCCAGCCGCAGCGGCAGCGCAGTCGACGTTAACGTCGCGTGTGGGAGTTTAATAGTTGACTGAGAGAAGGAGATAGAGTGGGAAAGAGAGAGAGAGTGAGTGACAAAGTGGAAGGAGCCCGAGTCGAACTGATAAAAACTGCATTTGATTGCAATTTTGGCGGCATTTGCAAACCGAACAGCGGCGAACGCGCAACGCAAAAAGAAATCAATAAAAAACAAAACAACCAAACGGTAAACGACAAAAGCCTGCCAACATTGGCCGTGTGTGTTTGTGTGCAAGAATGTGTGTGTGCGTGCGTGTCTCTGCCGAAGTGAGTGTATTTGTGTGTGTGTGCATGTGTATCTAAATAGCAAAAAGTTTGTGCGCTTGTGAAGCGCAGCTGTTTGATGAAAGTGAAGCAAAAATCATTGACGGAAAATGCAAAAGAAAAAAAAAACACACACAAAAGCAAGAACAAAACACAGTTGCACAAAACTCGCAACGACAACTCCAAACACAAACAAAGCAAAAGAGAGCGAATGACGACGGCAACGGCAACGGCAACGGCAGCGTCTCTGTCGCCAGCTCAGACTGCGAATGTTTTTTTTTGTGTCGTTTTAGCGTATTTACGAGAGCTAACAACAACAGCAACAACAACAAGAGCAGCAGCAGCAGCTAGAGACATGCCAGACACGCTTTGTTTTTGTTTTTGCTGTTAGCACAACAGCAAAAAAGTATCTAGATAATTTTAGTAGACACGCTTTGTTTAGCTTTAACAGCACACAAAACGGAATTTAAACTTGCCGGCAAAAATATTTGCAATTTAGAAAAAAATATACATCTGGCATACACACTTTTGTATATATGTATTTAAAATGCATATTTTTCTATGAGCCAAAGGGCTCACAGACATATCAGCTATTTTGTATATGCGCTCTCTCGCTTCTGCATGTTGCCTGGCAGTCAGCACTCAACTTCTGTCTGCTGCTTTAATTGAGTTAGTCTGGCAAGGCAAAAACAGAAACAGAAACTGCAACGGAAAAGGGAACTCACGCACGGTTCATAGAGAGGGGGCAAAGCGCAAAGCGCAAAGAGAATCCTTCCTTCTTGCCATTGCTTTAACCGGGGTTGCCACTTTAAAGTGCAACAACAATTTAAAAGTCAAAGGGAAATTTCTAATATGTGTGCATACATGTGTGGGTATGGGCAAACCCCAAGGGGAATAACGGCATGGTATTTATGGTATTTGATATGTAGAGAAATTAAATAGAAATCAAGGGATAAAGATAAAGGGAGTGTAATAGAATAGGATAGCAAAATATATAAACGCTCATAGTTAAATCTAAAAACATATTTTTAAAATATTTCTTATTAGATTTCTTATTGGCATATTTTTCTTTGAATTATTTTATACGTAGAGAAATCTAATCTGAATTAAGGGATAAAGTTAAAGGAGACGTAAAAAATAATGTAAACGCTCAGTATAATCGAAAAACATATCTAAATCTATAATAAATATGTTTCTTTTTAGAATATTTATATTTTAAAATGAGTCATGTCCTTATTAACATCATTCACAACTTATTATTAATATTTTATACAAAAAATTATTTGCTTAAACAAGTTTTTATATACAAAATAAAAAAGAATTTTGTATATAAAAATATATATTTAAAATTATTAAAAATTATATATTTAAAATAAAAAGAGAAGTATTACTATTTTTTTTTTTTTATTTATTTATTTTTATTTTATTTTTTTTTTTTTATTAAATAAAATTGTTTTCATATCAATTTTTTAGTTTTTTTTTTTTTCAATTAAAACAACAGAAATTTTAAAAAATATATATTGAATAAAATCAAGTATTTTATTAAATTATTTTTTGATTTTTATTATTAAAAAAAATCAATAAAATCATATATTTTAGTTAATTTTTAATTTTAAAAATCATATATTTTATTTTATTTTATTTTTTTTTGCATTAATTATTTTTGTAACTTTCATTTAAAATTTTGTGGAATTATTTCCAGTAATTTTCTAACATTCATTTTTAATTTTTTTTTTTTATATTTTATGCATAAAAACTTTATTGGCTTGTAACCAGAAATCTTTTTTCGGCTCATACAAAGTCAGCCACTCAGTAAAGAGCTTCATTTGGCTCTTAGTTGTATCATATGTTTTTATTTATAACAAACACTTTAGAGTGGGAATAAGAGAGACGGAGAGACAAACATGACAAACTCAAATTTGTGTTGATGTTGTTGTTGTTGGCATTTGTTGTTCGCCTTTTGAAATATTTGGCATTTTTTGTATTAAATTGTCAGTGAAACGAGTTGTTTCACGTCCTGTGGCTGTGCCTGTGCCTGTGCACATCTCCCAGCTCCCAGTTTGCTAGACTCTAGCAACAATTCAAAACGTGAACTGCCACTAAAACATGCCAAAAATCTGCGCATTTAAAATATTTGCCCCAGAGCCCATTGAGAGGCAGCCAACCGGGCAGCGGACTCGAATTGTTCAACGTAAAATGTGTGAAGGGAGGGGGATTAGTTGACTGGAGGTATAGGGACTAGAGCGTTGCCATCTAGTTTTTTTCTTCTTGTGTGTGTGTGTTTGTGTGGGTCCGCCACTTGGCTGCGATTTGATTTAGTTGTTTAGCCTGCCGGGCGGCCAGGGCCAGGGCCAGCGACAACGCCGTTTGCTGTTTACCGTTTGCTTTTTGCTGTTTGCTCTTTGGCTCCCTTTTTGGACCAGCAAGCTCGCACCTGGTTGCCATTCGGGGTTCTCTGTTTATTGTTTGCTCTTGGCTGGTGTCTGTGTGTGTGTGGGACTGTGTATGTGCTCTGTGTGCGTGTGTGTGTGTTTTGCCACGTGCGTACCTCGTTTATCTTCGGTGCTCTTTGTAGCCGGCTTTTGTTGTGCTAGCCCGCGCTTTCCCTCTATCTGTCCCTCTCTTTATCTTTCTCTCTCTCTCCATTTAAATGCTCGGCAATTACTAATCACTATTTCTACAGGCCCAAAAAATGGATTAAAATAAGAACAATAATCGAATAAAAAACAAAAACTTTCAACAAACAGCATAAATCTCTTCTATCGTTTAATCTAATAATTAAGAAGCAATCGCAACCGTTCCGTTCCGTTTTGTGCTAATGCAAAAAGTATACGACCTACAACACATATACATCAATCTTTTAACTTCACTAAAGTGCAATAACTATAATCGAAAACAGAAACCTATCGAATAAATATTAATCTATTAATATATTAATGAGAAAATATCGAATTGCAATTTATACAAGAACTTTCAACTGGTAAGTTTTATAAATATATTAAAAAAAAAAGTATATTAATTTAAAATATTTTATATTAATAATTATAAATATATTAAAAAATATAATATAAGTATATAATATATATAAGTATATATATTATATACATATATTAAAAACTGTTTTTTCTGAAATATTTAATTATTGTTTAAGCTCAAATCAGAAAATACAATATACAATAATATATGAAAAATCATATATATTATATTATTAAATAAATTATAATCATATTCAGATTTTTTTTAATTATTATTTTTAGCAGTAAAAATAATTATATTATTATTTTACATATAAATTAGAATCCAATGTCTTCGATTTTTCTGTAAATTAATTTAATCTTTCATCTGAGATATTTGTATTTATTGCTTTAGCTGAAAGCGAGTTAGATCAATTAAAAAATTATTTTTAAAATTCTATTAATAGTTAAAAATGTTTAAAAAATTATTATTAATAATTAAAAATGTAGTAAAAATTGTTTTAATTTGTTTTTGATAACTGACCTTTTTGAAAAAAAAAACAAACAAAAAATTAAATAAAAATAACAAAAAATAAAATAAAATAAAAAATAATAATAATTCATAAATAAAAATAAAAAAGAAATTAAATAAATTAAAAATAAAATAATAATAATATAAGATAAAATCTAAATCAATAGCTAAATTCATAAATTAATTTGAGCCATTTAAAGCTTTAAGTTTTAGCAAAAGACTTTGATTTCATTCAACTGCCAGGGGAAACATTCTAATATCTAAATTGTTTGTTGTCAATAAAGTGCATACTAGCTATTAGAACTCTACTCCTAAATCGTGTGCCAGGCTTAAATTGCTAGTTTATTTTTCCGTCTCTAGCCTGTTTGTTGACTTGAATTCGGTTGCAAACACTAAAAACGAACTCAATTGGCTGCCAGAAATAGAGGGAAAATAGACTTGAAAGGCGGAAGGAAGGAAGGTGGATAAGGGATGGGCAGGGACTAGGGGGACATGGGGAAGGGGCGCTACAAATAATCCCAAACACTATTCAAGGGCAACTTTCACCAACTCTCGAGTGAAATTCATTGCCTCTCTCTCTCTCGCTCTCTCGCCTGACGCTGTGGTTGCTGCTGCAGTAGCTGTGGCTGTGGCTTTGCCTGTGCGCCGCACCACCCGGTGGCTATACGGCTTTGGCTATCAGGGCTACCGTCTGGCATTTTCATTTCGCTTGCCGCAGTGGTCGTCCACATTGGCAGTTTTCCCTCTACTTGTTTATTCTTTTTGGCCCGGACGTCCATACATCAGGCCAAGTTCAAATTTCCTTTTTTATGAGTGGCGAAAATTGTTGCTGGCGCTCTTGAAGCTGTTGTTGTTATTATTTCAGTACGGCGCGAGAGGAAAGAAAATTTGGAAAATGCCTGCCAGGCTCGCAGGCTCAGAGGCACACAGACTGCCTGGCTGGCAAGGACATGGTCACATGGCGCTCATGGCACATGGAGCACAAGAGCTACGTCAATGGCGGCGTCTCGCACCTTAGCCAACCACCCCCAAAATGCGTCCAAGTCCGTCGAACCCGGGCACATAACGATGCAGGAGGCTCTGCCCGGCTCGGTCTCGGCAACGTTTTCAACAATTTCCACATTTTATCTAACCACCCCCAAAAGTGTCGACTGCAGGCAAAAAAAAGAGGAAAATTCTGCGGGCAAGAGAGACAGACGAAAGAGAGAGCTCGGTAAATTGTAGACGTTGCAGCCATTGCTTCAGTATTTGCAGTTATCGCAATAACCGTTAGCCGCGTATATGTTAACTTTGTTATCAACTTTGCTTATGCTGCATGCAGCAAAAGTTTGCAAAGAAAAATCTACGGCAGAGTCCATCAAATTTCGAAATTGCTCTGCAAAATACAAATGATATATTAAAAATAAAAAAAAAATAAATAAATAAAAAAAAAATATATATATATCTAAATCAAATATTTCAAAATTTAAGCAATTTATCTTAATTTCTCTCAGATCATATAAAAGTTTTTTTAAACTCTAGCAAAGCACTGAGAATACATTTCGCTCTAGTAAAAGCAAAATTATGAGTGCTATAAAATGTTTTTATTATATCATTAAGCTTTTTGCTATGCAGAGACTGTTGCTTGAGTTTAGCGTTGCCAGACTTGTTGCAGTTGGCTGCGCTGCAGCATTTGATTTGATTTTTCACAAATATATATAAATAAAAATATACAAAATATATAAATAAACAAATTTTTAAAATATAATATATAAAATAAATAAAATAAAAATATATATAAATAAATTCTTTTAAATAAATTACATTTTCACTACAAATATTTGTAGTCTCTCTGCATTTTTAGAGCATCAAATCTTCGTCTATTTTGCTCAAGTTTTTCGCTTTCAGTTTTTCGTTTGTTTTTGTTGTCGTTTTCTTTACTTTTTTTTGCTATGTTGTTTTACTGCTGCTGCGGCTTGTTCTGAGGCTCTTCACCTAGACAAATCACAAACGACAGACAGCAGCAGGCAAAAAAGAAAGAAAAGAAATAAAAACAATCGGAAAACGTGTTTAACATTTTCATCTGACGCTCATTGCCACTTTACAGTTTGCAATTTTAAACAATTTCTCTTGTTGCTCTCCGTAGGATTTCCATCTAACCCTTTTTGCACATGTGAGAAAGGAAAAAAGCAACAAAATAAAAATAAATAAATAAAACGTACGCTGGAAAATTGTTTTTCTTTTGCTTTAATTTCGGTAATTTTTCTTTAGCCAAAAGAAAAATCGAGTTGTCGGTTTTTCTTCTTTTTTTTTTTTTGGGGTTCGAGTAACCAAAACGATTTTTGGGGGTTGGTTTTAACGTTTGCCGTCGCCTTGTACTTTATTTTGTTGTATGTTTATGCGCTACGCGTTTTTCCCAAGATTGACTTTGACATTAGCCCCAAACGCACACACACACACACATAGCTACAGGACTAGGGCTACGCTCTCTGGGCGCTGCGGGGCGCTCTGCTCGCTTTCGACACGGTTCGTCGTCGTTGTTGTTGTCGTTGTCGTTGTCCGCCATGTTGTTTTATTTTAGCACATTTACGTCATAATGGCATTTCCTTCCGCCTGCCTTTTTTCCTTGGCTTTCCTTTGACTTTTCCTCTTACTTGGCTGTACGCATTTTTATGTCGCTTCGCTCTGCTCTTCGTCGACATCTTCTGCTCGGTTGTTGTTGTAATTTTCATTGTGTCTGCTTTGGAAATTTATCAGAGTCCCGCTTTAATTTAGCCTTCGTCTTCCTTTATCACATCACCGTCCTGCCAAGCTCTGCTGTAATTGCTCTGCTTTATTGTCATTATTCTATGCGTCTCTCTCTCTCTCTCTCTCTCTCTCTCTCTCTCTCTCTCTCAACTGCTTCTTTTTAGCCTTTCTTGTTGTTTATTTAATTTGATTTCTTTTTGATTTTTATTAGTTTCTGCCACCATACATTGGCCTCATTTTCCCTTTTTCCCAGCAACTTTTCTCCTTTCTTTCGCTCGCCTTTCACTCGCACAATTTAAGATCTCGTCAGCCCTTAGTTTCACATACTAGTAGTTGTAAGCAATTTAAGTTGCTGTCAGCCCATGCAGCCTGCACCCTGCACCCTTAACCACATTGACAGCAACGGCTGACGGCATTGACAATGATTGATTACCAAAATGGGCAACTGTTTTTGGGGGCTACCGCAATGGCTACCCAATCTGGCACATTTGCCCCACCTGCCCGGGCACATGAACCTGCCGTCACCCAGCTTATCTCGGCCCACACAATCATTATACACACACTATATATATCAATGTATATATATATATATATTTCATTATCTTTTTTGCTCGTTAGTTTCTCCCTCGCTCAGTTAATTGTAATTACACATAGATAGCCGCACGATTAGATTCAATTTGTGGGCGCTCTCGGCCTGCACTCGATTCATTGAGTTATCTGGCTGCGGCTTTAGCTTTTCACATTCTATCGAGTTGTTTAATCTGATTTTTATGTACACGCACAGTTCAGTTTCATATTTATTTGTCAGCTAGCGCAACTACTTCTTGATTTTGTAATTTTAGTTGTAGCCAATTATGGGGACACGCCAGATAAGTTCTGTAGACCTTTGTTCAAGCGTTGGGCAATCTACAACCGCAGTAGGCTGCCTGGGGCGAGTTACCGAGATTTATGAAGAGCCACTCACTGAATTGTGCCATAGAACTCGAGCAATTGACAGTTGGTTGAGATTTACGACGGAAGTAAATGAAACTTTTAACCTAACCACAGCCCACTGACTGCACCTGATGTGGCAACACCAGCGCGTGATTTACAATATGTTTTACGTTTGATTGCCTATATATAGAAAGATTCTTGGAGTACTAGAAATACATACATGTTGCGGCCCATTTAACTACTTTTATTAGCATTGCTGACTAGCTTGTATATATATATTTTTTAATTTGACACACTGGCAACCCTTAAATAATGAACCTTAACAGTGCTTAAAGAAAGCTTGTGAAAAATTGTAATTTTTTTCCAATATTTGTAATTTGTTTATTAAAAATGAATTAGATTTTATTTTCAAACCAATCTGGCAGCTCTTAGTTATAGATTGTAGTTGATATGGCAACGCCATAGTCTGATGTGTATGTAAGCTTATTTGTAAATTTAAGGAATTGACATTATTAATTCATTGAATCTACAAATATGCTTTGTTTGCCAGATTACGTAAATAAACTTTGGTAATCTGGCAACGCTATTTTATTCTTTTCATAAAGTAAGTTGCATTTAACCTAATGCATACATTCAATTTGTTCACATAATCAATTGTTGAACTCCAGATTAAATTATCAGTTTAATCTGGTTAATCTGGCAACTCTGTTTGCTCTTTTGTAATATTTCCTTTTTAATTTCGTTATATTTTTAATCAATATAAATTATAGATACACCTAATGTATTTGCCAATTAGAGTTGTCAGCTTTTGTAATATTTAGAAATATTTAGACAGTCTGGCAACACTGTTTTCATTTTTCTTTAAAAAGAAAACTCTTAAATATTTCCAGCTGACTTTACTATATTTTGTAAGTGCTCATTAGAAGATTTTCGCCTCTCACCATTTCATTTTCGAGTCAACCTGGCAACTCTGTTCACTTAAGCGCTCCCCCTCTCATTATTAAAAAGGGGCGCACTTTCTGAACTCCAAGCTGACACTTACAAATGGGACACCTCAAAAGGCTCCTCCGAGTGTCATTATCACGGACATAATTCAGTCACATTTCAGTGCTACATCTGACTGCCATCTGGCAACCCTCGTCAATGTTGAGGGCCCAGCGCCTACAAACATGGGACGTGTGAACGAAAATTCGGTTTGCTTTGGTTTGACAATTCTTTATTAATCAATTAAACTGTTGTAGGAGTGAATGAGTGGCTCTCTCTCTCTCTCCCTTTCTCTCTGTATTGCTGTTGTCTCTTGCTCTCCTTTCGATGCTGTAAGTAATTAAATTAAAATGCAAACATGTGTTTTTTTCACAGCATCCTAGTATCCGCTTCAAGCCCAAGGGATTACCCGCAGTCTGCGTCGCCAGCGTCGCTGCTGATGGTTGACAAAAGCGCTGACAGCAACTGGAAGACGAGCACTGCGGGACTCCCGCTCCCTTAGCTGGCTAGAAGTTGGAGTCGGAGAGTTGACAACGGCATTTAATCAATCAATTTTGAACGGTAATCAAGCGGGCAGCTTAAACTAAAGTAGGGGCTGGCTTAGGTAGTCTCTCTTACAAATGGAATAGCTCTTCTCGTTGTCGTCGTTGTCGTTGCTGTTGTTGAGCTGCTGAATTTGATTGATTGGTCGAGCGGGCTCAATGGATCACTCTCCCATTCAGTTCAGTTCCGGCTGCTACGCACTTTGCAAATCGTTTAATTTCCAAATTATAAATATATGCAGCAGCAGCCCAGCTGACATTTCCTTGATTAACTATGGAAGCGTGGCTTTCACTTTAATTAATTTTCCAATTAGGTGATTGAGTGGCTCAGTTGTGACTCTCTCTCTCTCTCTCTCTCTCTCTGCTTGAGGGTAGGTAAAAACAAAAAGAATAGATGTATCTTTTCTATAATTGAATAGATTTTTGAGCAGGGATGAGTTTTCATGCTAAGCTGATCATTTTACTATGGAAGTAACTTAGGTAGTGTGGAGTTTGAATTACTTAGACTAGGCTGACTTAGCTTGAGTTCTTTAATTGCAAATGATCTTAGTGTGAAGCTATCGGGAAAACTCGTGAAATATAGAGCTAAAGATATGCTTCACTTCGATTCTAAGCTCTTCTATAATTGCTCTATTAAAATCTTGAATTTCCAAATACACAATCGAGAAACAATAGAATAAATAAATATTTTATTTTAACTGAGCTAAAATCTTTCGCTTATTTGAACTATGAATAAGCGAAAGATTTTAACTATAAATAAGCGAAAGATTTTAGCTCAGTTCAAATATTCATCTATTCTATTGTTTCTCTAGTAAAATTGTAAATTTTTTTCTTTACTCATAAATATATATTTTATTCCCTTCAATTCCCATTATCATATCTTGAAAATTACTTTTTCACTTACTTCTTCAATGCTGCTTTCAGCTGTTCAAGCCCTTCAAGAGCCTCTTTGGCTCCAGACAAAGTCAAAGCCGCACAACTCTTGGCAAGAGTTCATTAGACTTCTCCTTTTGACCATAAACTTCTTACACTTTTTTTGTTTCATTTCTTTTTGAAATAGTCAAAAATCGAACTAGCACAAAAACTTCTGCTACGGCCAAATTCTTCTTTGACGAACTTGAAACGAATTGCATTTCCTTTTGCTGAATTTCTCATCAATTTTGTAACTTCAATTAGTCAACACCTTTGGCTAATTTCTGTCACCTGTGCGCACTTTGTCAAGTGAGAGAAAAAAAAGAGAAGGAAATGTTGAAAAATTCGTCCAGTCAAGAGGCCAAAGAGTGTCAGACTCCAACTGCTACTCGGCGCAGGTTCCAGTTGACTTGATTTCTTTCAGCTGTTGCCAATTGCAATTAGTCTCTGCACAGCTGCCGCTGCTGCTGCAGAGTAATTGCGCTTCATTAATTATGCATATCAATCAAAGAAGTTGTGTCCAAATGGTAAATTTGGCCAACTCATAATGCTGACAACACGTGATCAAAACAGTTTAAACGCCAATCAAGCTGCGGGTCAGATATATTTACTATGTATTGGATGGATGCTTATGCAAGGCCGTCATCGACATCTGCATAAATAATGAAAGATAATGATAAGCTATGTGAAGCCCTCAGACTATTTGTCGTCTAACACTTGTGACGACCGGCACCTTTTGATCTGTCGCTGCCAATTTAGCTTTTTTTCTTCGTTTTTAGCTATTTTATGTTGTTGTTTTAAGTTTTGTTACGAGCGAATTCCAATCAAACGGGCTCTGCCTCTGCCCTCCGCTCACACTACTCACGCTCACTCTCTCACATAGACCCTAGACGATGCTTGAATGTGTGTGTGTTTCTATGTGTGTGTTTCAAAGACAAAAAGCCGACGACGACGCTGTAAAAATTTGTTGATATTATTGTTGCCATTGCCGTGTGGAAGTTGTTGCAAAACTTTTCTTTTTATTTCTGCCAGAGCAAGCGACAAAGATAAGCGAAATAGTTGGCAACGCGCAGAGCACACACACACACAGCCATGCACACCGACACACGCCCACTCTCTGAGCACCTAGAAGTTAGCTAATATAAATAATAATTACTTGCAGTTTGTTATTGCCGTGATTTGTAGCCAGCAAATGGAAATGATATAGGGTACAAATTTATGTGCCCCAAAAAGTTTGCTGCTACTGCAGCGAGAGAAGGAGTATGAGAGAGAGAGGGAGAGCGAGGGAGAGCGAGGGAGAGAGAGCATTAAATATTTCATAACTCATATTAATGCTTATTAATTTTTATTGTTATTATTTGTAGCCCATAATTAATTGTCTATTTTGTCTGCCTGCCGTTTGGTATTTTTATAGCTTGCCACGGCTCGAGGTGCTAACTAAATTCGTATTTCTATTATATATATACAGATATATATAAATATGTATATATGTATATGTGCATATATATTTTTGTTGCTTTTTAATGAAAATTAATGCGTGTTTCAGTTTTTTTGTGCTTCGCTTTTGTGCTTCGTTCAGGTTTATTATGCAAATCGTTGATGGTTTTAATGCAAATGGCAACACTTGCTCATAGAAATTATAGAGCGACAAAATTCAAGCTATTTATTTATTTATATTAATATTTTTGGTTTCAAATAATCTTCAAAAACTTAAGAAAGTGCCAGTTGTCGCCGTTTATATCTTTATTTATAATGCAGTCTCTAGTATCAAATGGTATTGTTGGATTTTCCAGCTAATTTGTTACGGGTTTTTGGCTTGGAATTTGTCAGTTATTGTTATATATTTGTATTGGGTTTTTAGAAAGTTTCATAATATAAATATTTTTAATATAAATATAATAAAAATAACAATAATAAATAATAAATATAATAATGTAAATTAGTATTGTAAAAATAGATTTAATATAAATAAATATAATAAATATAAATATAATAATATTTAAATAGAGATATAAAATATTAAACCTAACTTTTAGCACTTTCGTATTTTATATATTATTTCTAAACTAAGCTTGATTAATAAACAATATAAAATTATTTATACATTGTCGTTTATTAATTTATATTAAATATTAATTAAAATATAAAAAAAATAAATAATATATAAAAATATATTCAAATCATTGGTAGAAAATATAGTTTGTATTTTAAACATAGCTCGTAAATAAATGTCAAGTATTTGAGTCTTCACACTCTGCTCACGAGATCAACGAAAAGAAATCAAACTCACTCGCTCTCGCACTGAATATGAGCTTCGATTGCTTTCGTTTCGGTTGAGCGCCTTGAATTGAACTGTTCGTATAGTGATGCTCTATTCCCGAATATTGTTTAGGGAGTGATGCGATTCACGAACGCAGAATGAGGCTGAGAACCCAAGGAGTGTGTGTGCATAGGGCTTTCACATTCGCATGCACATGCATGCATTCACGCATGCACTTCATGTGTTTAGCGAAGACAACTCTCGCACTCACACCAATGCATACACAAAGTGTTTTTGCTGTGCGAGCGATCATGAACGAGCGATCATGAACGAACTCGTTGACGAACCGATGTAATCGATTGCTCACTGAGTTTTTCCTCAATGTGTGAGTGAAAGACACTAATTTGCAGACACTGAGAAACATTCAGGAAATTTTTGCAAGCTCTGCATTTCCATAATATACATACATATGTATATAAAATGTTTTTCAAATCACATTTTATTTGCATTTTAATAATATATATAAATATATTAAATTCATATTTATTTATTTATTTATTTTTTTTTTTTCAAATCACATTTTATTCAATTTTTTGTTTATTTTTTTTTTATATATATATATTTGCAAAATAATATATATAAAATATATATTTTATATTATATTTATTTCAGCTTTATTTTATTTATTTATTTTTATTTTAAAATTTTTTTTTTTAATATTTGTATACGTTTAAAACCCTTTTAAAAATATATTTATATATAAAAAAAAATTAATTTTTAATAGTAAAAACATTTACCAAAATATGTCTTAAATTATAAGCAGCTTACCAAAGAAAGAAGATATTCATATATTATTTTTTTAATGAAATTTCCTTAAGCTTCAACTATTTTAAAGCCAGCAAAGAAAAATCCAAACTGTTTTCCCTCACTTCAGCGAGTGCTGGAAAGTGTCGTCTGCACAGATTGTGCTGTATCGTTGGCAACACGGACTGATACAAGAGTCTGGCGATAGTTGCGTTAATAGCTCGTTGCACAGGCCTGGTCGAGGCAGACAGCAAGAGCTTTGGCAGTTAGCAAAGAGGAGGAGTAGGAGGAGTAGGAGCAGCAGTTGGCCTGTGTCTGCGCACGGGCAACACTTGTGCTGCCAAAAATTTCATGCAGTGCCATGTGTGGCGGCTACTGCCCGACCCCAGTTGGCCCCTTCTGCCGCCAACATTATTGCCACAAAATGTCACAGCGCAGTTGGCGCTTGGCATCCTTTACTCTCTATCGCCTGCTTCGTTAGTTGTCGCACTTCATTTAAAACTTCATTACACGAGGACAACGCAGCAGCCTGTGAAGCACTCGCTCTCTCTCTCTCTCGCAGCATAATTGAAAAATTATTTTTATGGCAATGCACGAATGCGAATTACTTAAAAATTTAATAAACTTTTAACGCAACATTAAAAAAAAAAAATCAACCGCGAAACATCAAAAGTCAATTTGTGCGGAGAAAAAAAAAATGGAAAACTTTTATCTGCTGCACGCATAGCGCAAGGGGCGTGGCAGTGGGACATGGCCAGATAAATGTGGCAATTTGACGCTTTTGCGGCGTTAAATTTTAATAAAGCAGCCGCTGCCGCCGCCCCAAAAAGTCTGCCCCACACAGTCAAATGGACAACAGCTCGGACATGTCCAACTGTTCGTCCAGCTGTCTGTCATTTTGTCAGCTTGTGTGCTGGCTAATAGTTATGCGGTTCACTGTTGGCATTTTGGCCAATTATGAAAATGACTAGACAGCTACCTAGCTCGCTCTAACTCAAACTATCTCTCTCTCTCTCGCTGACCATTGGCGCCTAATGCGATTTGCATAAAAGCCGCGTCAAATATTTATTTTGATTAACCAATGTTAATCGTTATGGTTCGCACACATATATCTACATAAATACATGCGTATATACATATATATGCAATATTTACATTTAGTGTTTGTGCAAATTGATTTTCATCCAAAATTGTAAAATTGTTTCTTTTTGCTGTTTGCCATGCAGTTGAGCGAGCAATTTATTTATTATGCTGTTAAAAACCCAAAGAGCATTCAGCAAACAAATTCAATTTAAAATATATATTCGCAATATATAAAAAGAAATATAACATGTGAAATGTAAAATGTATTTTTAATTCAGCCTAGTGTAAAAAATTTGCAAATTTCCATGCGCTAAAGTGCGGCCAATACATGACCAAAAAAAAAACCTACTTGAGCGAAATTTATATATGAATATAACAAAAGCGTGTTGCGTACGATTTATGTTTTTATCAAAAATCTTTGAATTCAATTTTGATTTCTCAATAGAGTGAAAGAAATGTTAACTTAATTGTAGTTAATATTTGTATTGCATTTAACTCTTGGACAAGGGATTTCAATTGGCATACAAATTTTTGGTAAAAATAAAAGGGAGAATTACGAGCGCTGCTTTAGAGTATTGCAATCGATTTATTAATTAAAAATTTCATTTATTCACATTTAATATGTAGATTATTGACTTGGAGCTAATACATATACAGAATGTCCACAACTACTTAGGGTATTTTGGAAGTCGATCATAATATTTCTGTTTACTCATTTGTTGTTTTAGTTTAGTTTAAAAACGATCCGATTTTAAATCAGTTGGAATGCCAAGACAGCTAAAAAGACTTCTAAAAAAACAAAAAAAGTCTTAAAAAATTGTAGCAATAATGAATTGAACTCTATTGCGCTTCTATATAAGAACAGTCACAGGGAGAACAGCGTTCCCACTCCTTTGACTTCAACTTCAAGTGTTGCTCAAGCAATAATAATTATTTATTACTCTACAATATGCAAATGATTCAATAAAGAGTTGAAGAAACACGCTAAAAATGAAAAGTCACAAAGAAAATAAAGAGTTTTTTTTTTTACATAAACTACAAATTATATAGAAGAAGTCAAAGTAATCAGTTCAGCGCTCAATTCTGTTTTCATTTCATATTCAAAAATTAATTGGATTTTCTCCCGTGAAGCGATGTGAGTCTAAGCCGATTAGTCAGCATTATGCAGTTGCAATTGAGAGCTGAAAAGGTCAATGGGAAAAACAATGATTTTTCACATAATTTTCATAAATCAAATAAAGTTTTTATTGAATTAGTTGCTTTTCATATAAATAATAGCAACATATGATATGTTGATAGCCAAATCCGTAATGCTTCAAGACTCAATTTCATATGCTTTATTTCATTGGGTGAACAAAAGCCGCTTAAAAATATATGTGTATATATATATATATATGTATGTATATGAACGAAACAATTTGCCCACGCAAATGCGAGTGCGGGCGAGAGACAATCGAGACCATCGAGAATCGAGTGTGGAAATCGAAAAAACGAGCCGTGACAAAATTGAGCTGCTGTCAATTGATGTCTCTCCACTTGCCCCGCCTCGCCAGCTGGCCCCAAATGTAACTTGAAACGGCGTAAGAGTGAGAGGGAGTGTGTGACAGAGAGAAGGCGTTGAAATTGTAGAATGACGAGGTCGTGTCCGGTCGGACGTGAGCGGGCTGCAAAGCTGCGGCTTAGGCCAGCTCACGTGGAGTGAAGTGGCGAGAGATGCTGCAGCATGATGAAAAGGTAGATGGAGCTATAAGTGGGGCTGTGGCGTAGCCAAAATGTAAACAAGACCAGAAAGGTGTGTAAATAATGCGTAAAAATAATAACAATCATAATTTGTGTTGACTGTTTGAGTTTCTTTCTATGCGCGCTGTTGGCCAACACCGAGAGCCAACCAAGCTCGAGCAGAGCTTATGGGCTCAAGTTGCCGACTTATAATTAAGCATAGCTGTTGAAATGTTTGCCCACATGGCAGCGTTGACACTCAATTCAATTACGAGTACATTTTCCAGCCAAAAAAAAAAACTAAAAAACTAAAAATGACAGAAAATAAAAGCTAAATAAATTATAAATTGCTTAATTCTGTGAAACCAGTTAGCCCGGGCTATGGCCAAGTTGGTCGTGCCGAAAGACGCACTCCAAATTGTGACTCGACTCGACACTGTTCGCATCGCCAACTCGGGGCCGGGCAACGCGTCAAGTCCATTAAAGCCAACAAGTTGCAAAAACTGACCAAATCCGAATGCTAAAATGCAACCAAACCGAGGCACAGCCACAGCCACAGCCACAACTGGCAAGTGGCAAATGATGCTGGCCAGCTTTGGCTTGGCTCTATTCGGCTCTAGATGCGGCGGCTGTCATGCCACTTGACCAACTGCCAGAGTTGTCTTGACGGACGGCCACTTGATGTGCGAATGCTTCGCACTGCGCCTGTCTCCCAATATGATTCGCTTGGTTGCATCCCAGACAAATGGCAAAATTGCCTCTGAGATTCTATGTAGAATTATTGCGAGCAGTCAGATGTCGAGGTTTAGCAGAAAATAATATATCCAAATAGATGACAAATTTTACAAAATATTTGACAATGAATAAGACAGATTTTTGTATCTAATAATAATAGATTTTATTTATATGTGAAGACTTTTGCATGCAATTTTAAATTTGTTAAATAATAGATCTATTTTGTATATTGATATTATTTTTTGTTTTAATTTGTATAAATTAAATTAATAATATTTGTGATTTTTTAATAATCAATTATTATTGCAGTTTTTTTAAATATATTAAAATTAAATTTATTTATTTATGATTTATGATTTTTTAATAATCAATTAAATTTATTTATTTATTTATTTAAATTATTTTTAAATTTTGAAATATTTAAACATATTTATTTCTGTATATTATATAAAATAAAAAATACTGTTTAATATTCAAAATAAATATATATAAATATTTAATTTATATGCAGTTTATGCTGAAGCAGTTTATTTGTTTAAATTATATTTATATAAATATTTTAGAATAAATAAAAAACACAAAAAAAATGTTTGTTGATTAGACAAAAAAAAAAAAAAAAAAAAAAAAGAGAGAAAAAAATATTGATATTTTAATTTGATAAATATTTTGATTTAAAAATAAAAAATCATTTGGTATTATAAAATAGAATAATATATAAATATATTTTAAAACACATATTTAATTAATTTTCGTAAATATTAAAGCTTTCATTGAATTACTTTATTTAATTAAATATCCCTTATTATTATTATTATTATTATTATTATTATTATTATTATTATTATTATTATTATTATTATTATTATTATTATTATTATTATTATTATTATTATTATTATTATTATTATTTATTTTTATTTTAAATGTATTTTTATTTATTTATTCATTAATTTGAATATATATTTATTTAAAAATATATATATCTAAAAATAAATATGACAACTAAAGAAATCTATTTAGAATTTTCATTTTAAATTATTTTAAACATTTAAAAATAAATATATAATAAATATTATGTATAATTATTATATATACATATATAATATGTATAAATTTTATATTGAATAGAATGCCATTTATAAGTTTTAAATAATATATATATGCACATATGTATTATTTTGTATATTGAAATATAAATTGCTTCAACTGAGTTCGCTTTATTGCTCAGTCTTTGGCATGCATTGCTCTATGCAAGTTGCTTCATCTTCGGAACTTGCATCAAGGCTTGATTGGTTTTTCACTTAGCTCTAACATCTTTTCAACAACAGCAGCTTAAGCAACTCTTTGCTGCTTGGCACTGAAGATCATTTGCGCTCAGCTACAGCGCTTATCTCTGCCCCTAAATCATAAAGCATTTAAGACGCCGCTGCCATTATAATGCGAACTTCATTTTAATATATCTCCCGCTCTCCCGCTCTCTCTCACACACTCTATATGCTGGCTTTAATAGTGTCATTGCCCAATCGCCTACATAGCGCGGCAACGAGTGGGAGTTGTAGAATATATATATACATATTATTTTTTTGCCAGACTGTTGGCCTGCTTTATATAATGGCGCCTGCTGAGTGCCGCTTCAAACCGGAAAAGTAGGCAAAAAAAAAAAAAAGAAGCAGAAATGTGAAATATTTAAGGCAAAGTGTCACATAAAAATGACTTATCTGCTGGTATCAAGTGGCAGATGGGGGGCGTTTAGAGCCGAGGCCCGGGCCCAACTTGCCACGCGCTGAAAATCGTCCAATGGCACATTTGGGAGCAGCGGCGCAATGGTCGAGTCCACCAAGAGGGAGGCTTATGTACTTTTTTGTTGTTGCTGCCTCCTTTTTTTTTTATGCTATTCGCCCTGCAGCTATATGACGACAAGAAGTAGCAGGCTGTTGTCTTATCTTTATGCGAAATCCAGTTGGGATTAATTGGTGTACGCGAGAGTTGTGAAAGAGGGAGAGAGTGCCTGAGAGATTGCAGAGAGTATCTACAGTGTATAATTTAATAAAGTGAGGCAGGCACCAAGGACGCCGTCTGCTAAGATACGAGGCCGTTATCGTTATCAGTTCTTATTGTTGCTGTTGTTGTCTCTCAGTCATTCAGTCATTCAGTTTCGACAAGCATTCAAGTGGCCCGCTCAATTTGCGCCGCTTAAATCGCATTAAATTGCGCGCTGTGTCAGCATACATTTCGCTGGCACTGTAACTACACTAAATATATACACACACACACATAAATATATATGCTCGCTTCTAAATTGAGTTTTAGTGCATGTTTACCCACGCAAATTGCTCGACTGACTTTGCCATAAATCTAACTAAGTGCGACGGAGGCAGCAGAGCAGCAGCAGCAGCAGCAGCTCGAATGATATGATCCCACATCGGCATCAGCATCAGCTTTAGCATCATAGTTGGATTTGTCTATGCAAAAATAAATTACAAGTATTATGTACTTGACTATTTATTGCTGACAATGGCATTATAGATAGACCCACAGACACACATACATAAAGCAAGGCGCGACAACAGACAAATGCTTCAATAAAGTGGAGCAACTGCAGCGCCTCTTAATTATAATGCACTGGAGCGTAGACGGGAATCAATCGACTCGATGGCGTCAGCTTTAACTAAATTTTGTAAACTGACTTCAATCTAATTGGAATTGTGCTCAATTATATTGTCAAGTCGCTGACAGTAGGTGTTCTCAGGCATTGAAATGGTTTTTTTTTTCTCTGCGTGTAGAAATTATGGAAATTTATGCAACAGACTTGGGAGAGTGAATATTTGAGAGTGGAAAATACTGACAAGTCTTTTACATTTGATTGCTCTTAATCAATTCTTAGAAGAGCGTAGCATAGCTTAATGAATTTCTGATCAGTTTGGAGTTGCTCTTGTAAATAATATTAGATCTTCTCTACGAGTTCAGTAGTTTGTTTAATATAAATTTTTTATGCAATTCTCATAAGGGTAATCTTATTTTCTTTATAATAAAATAATAAAAAAAATAATAATAAATAAAATAACTATTTATTTTTTTTTTCCATAATAGTTAAGATAAAATAATAATAAAAAAATTAATAAATAAAATAAATTTTTTTTTAGTTATATAATTTTCATATAGCTAATGTTATTTTCTTTAAGATACAATAAAAAAAATTAATAAATAAAATAAATATTTATTAATCTCATTTTCTTTAAGATAAAATAATAAAAATAAAAAATTAATAAATAAAATAAATTTTTATTTATTTATTTGTATTTTGTTAGTTTTCACCTTAATAGTTGTTTATTATTATACAAAGTATTTATTTTTTTATTCCCATTAAAATTAATATTAATTAATTAATATAAAAAATATTAAAAATACCAAAAAATACTGCACTTATAATATAACCTTTAAGCTACATCTTGTCTAAGATATTTCAGTTTTTTGTTTTCTATTAAATCTCGCCTTTCTCTGCGCTTCTCTTTCATTACAATTTTCATTTATAAATCTACTTCAGTTAATTATCATAAATACATATATTTTTCAAATATACGTATATATATTAACATGTACGTATTAGGTTTCATCATGCCAGTCTTTGTAATTCTTATACATTAATTCCTTTCATACATTTAATCATCTTTCTATCAAAACGTATTAAAAATACTAAAATATAAATATTGTTGAAAAAGTTTATATATATTTATATATAAACTTTTTCAACAATATTTATATTTATATATAAACTTTTTCAACAATATTTATATTTCATACTGCCGCAGACATAAGTTATTTCTTATAAAAAATCACCTTTCTATCCAATTCTCAATTCTTTTCAAATCTATCAATGATATAATGAAATTACAGTATAAATTGCAATCATGTTTAACATGGCAATATGTTCATATTGAACAGCACCTTTCTATGCAATTCTCATGCATGTCAATTGCTCAAAATCAAGATAAGCTAATGAAAAAATATAGAATATAAAACGACTCCAAGATTTTACCTTCAATGCAGTTCAGTTCTCTCATTCACAATCCCCGCCTTTCTCTGCGATTCTCGTTAATTAGCATGCACTAGCACTAGCCAGATAAGCTAATGAGCAAAGTGGAAAAACTTGATGCCAGTGCATTTGTGGCTAGGCTTTAGTCTAATGTGCACAGACTGTGCGCGTATATAAAATATAATTATAAATAATAACAACCTGTTTCGCTTGTGCTCGTGCTGCAGTTCCCACTCGCCAGCTATGCAAATGAAGCCACATCATGTAAAAGGCAATAGACTAATTAAAACCATTTGCCGACTAGCTTGACTAGCACCTACTCCCAATCTCGGCTCTGGCTAAATAGTGGGCGTCATTGTTGGCGCAGTTTGTCATGAATCAGTCTGAGAGCTAAGTTTGCAACTGGGTTGCAAATGAATTTCTGTGTCAATTGAGTGACTGGCTCTCAGCCATGCTTGACTTGTTTTTCAAATCAAACTGAAATTTCTGTCTGAAGCTGTGCAGAAATCAGTGCAGCATAACAAATTCCTCAAGCAGGACGTTCAAGAAAAATGCTTATGCAACATGAGCTACACAAAAGGAAAGTGTTAATGATGACAATATGTCATTGTCAATGCCAGCTGCTTGTAATCAAGGCGAGAGATAGATAGAGAGGGCGAGGGGGAGAGAGAGAAAGGGTGTCGTGTCTGGTTCGCTTGAAGAGTCTGTGTGACCAGTGCACATCTTCCATCATAATCAAGTGTAGCTGAAGCTCTGGCTTTAGCTCTATCCAAGTCCCTGTTCAGCACACACTAATGGCATACAGTGCTGTGTGTACACGCGGCGTATGCGCAATATCTAGGGGTGGAATCAATAAGCGGCTTTGCGTGTGAGACATTAGTACCCCCAATGGAAAAGTAGTACTAAGAGCAGACCATCAGCTCGCAGAGGTGCCTCAGACCGCCCGCGGTGCGACTAGCTCATAAATTAGCTCCATACCCATATAGCTGGGGGGTGCCCAGCTAAGCCCAAACAAATCAAAGACATAGACCGAAACGCCTGTCGGCCTTTTGTGAGCCAAAAATTTGCATGTAACACTTAAATAAAATTTAATTACGCTTGTCGCCTGTCAGTCCTCATTATTCGGGGCAAAACGAAGCGCAACGGACATGGCAAGGAAGACAACAGGCAAAATGGAGAACACCCACCTCTGCCGCACGAATTACACGAATTCAATTAAGCTGCAAGTGGACGCCAGCCACTCCAAGTCGACTGACAGGTGTTAGCGACTGGCCAGCCGTTAGCCTTAGACAATGAATTAATTGCTTTTGGATTGTATGTAAGACCTGCATCACAGGCACTAAGCGAAATTAGGGTAAGGCATACAAAAAAAAAATTCCATAGGTATTATTTGCTTAGATTAAATCGATACGGACAATGCCCAACCTTTTTTTTCTATTTTAATTGCTGTTTGAATACGCTTAAGTTTTTCTTATCGTAAAGGAAATTGTGAAAAGGGAGTTCAGCAATGAGAGAAGCGCAATATCTTGAAGTGATTTGATCTATAGATGGGATGTAGAAGCGAAAATTAAATTTATTTCACGTCATTCATAAATCTTGTTTTTTTAATCAATAATAAATTTTAGTTATTTGTGTATATCTTAAAGGTCTTAAGAGTTTAAGTAACTTACTAAAGATTATGCTTAAATAGAAATACGTGTATTGGGCTCTGCTCTTTGGCTGTAGATAATAGAAAAGGCCTTTTAATTTGCATACTACACAATTCCAGGTATTTTCTATTCAGACACGTCTCTCTCTCTCTCTCTATATATATCTCTCTCTCTCTCTCTCAGCTCAGCTTTTGCCTCTTGCGCGTTTTCTTTTAAATTGTTGAGTTCATCATTTAGTCTAGCCCAACTGACGTAATCTTCTCTTCTTAGACTTAAGCTCTTGCTTGTTCTCTTTTGGTTTATATTCAGATCTTAGGGTATCTTTAGTCAGGCACGTTTGACAAAAGCGCTGTTGCTTGTTCTTTCTCTTATGTTTGTTCCACCTCTTGCTCGTTCCGTTTTAGTTTCTGTTTAGATCTCAGGGCATTTCTCTTTTTATGCTCGTTCCATTTCAGTTGCTGTTTCAGGGTATTCCTTAAACAGGTACGTCCGAGGAAACGTTCTCTTAATATTCCAGGGTATTTTTTACTCAGGTACGCCCAATAAAACGTTCTCTTACTTATGTTCCATCTCTCGTTCGTTCCATTTCAGTTTACTTTTTCAGGGTATTTCAGTTACGAACGATAAAGCGTTCTCTTAGTATTCCAGGGTATTTCTTAGTCAGCTGCGCCCGATGAAACGTTCTCTTACTTATGTTCCACCTCTCGCTCGTTTCATTTCAGTTGCTGTTTCAGGGTATTTCTTAGTCAGGTACGTCCTTCTAAAGGTTATCTTCTTTGCTCCTCTTTCTCGTAACTGAAGTAACTGAAAAAAAACAAAATTCAAAGAAATATAAAGAGAAATAATAATATTTAATATAGTAAAGCAAAAGAGTTTCTGCTTTATTAAATTGTATTACTCTCTCTAGAATAAATCTTCTATCTCATCAGCAACTCTTCTCAAACTAGCAAAACTCTACTAAACTTGATTAAGCAATTGTTTCACAAAAAATAGACAAAAACTTCTACATAATATTGATAAAACATGCATTTGATTATTAACTAGCAAAACGATTTTGGCTTATGGCCGAAAACTTTTCGGCTTGACTGTGCAAAGTGACAAATTAACTCGTAGTAGCTTCCAGTCGGCACAGCTGCTTGTTATTGAGCTTGATGGGCAAACAATTTCTATTGCTTGGGCACTTTAATGAATTGATGAACATTTTGAGCTTTGCCAACTTTTGCCTAGTTGCAATCGAGAAGCATCGACACGACCCGATCCGACCCCCCAGGCCTCAGTTGAACCGCTGAAAGTGTAAAACCAACGACAGGCGACAACAGCTGCCTGGGCATGAATTATAGCAGCAGCAGCAGCAGCAGCAGCATGAAACTTTTGCATTATTTTATGAAATTTTTGTTAAACAAATTTGTCGATGTTGTTGTTTTGCGTAAGTGTAAACAGTGAAGACCCGACTTGTTGGCCCCTCACTTCGTCCGCCACCCCAACCACATCCAGCTGCCAGCTTCCAGCTTCCAGCTCTTAAAAGTTGCGCAGTTTCTGTCACATGCGTCCCAGGCCAAAAGACACGGGCACACACACCTGAACGGTGAGCTACGTTGTAGAGTGTTTGAGTGGATGGAGAATGTTCTTGTTATTGAGCACAGATAGAAGCAGAGTTGCTGCTGCTGCTGCTCGTCTCTCAGCTCTGGTACTGTAAGTATGGTATTATAACTTTTTTTCACGGCATAATTTATGCGCACTTTATGCAAATTTTTTCTCTATAAACCGTTGCCTGAGCGCCCAAGCTGAAAGGATGTGCGTGTGTGTGTGATGTGGTTGTTGTTTTGTTGTGTGTGATGCAAACTGTAAGCGAGCTTTGTGGGCGAGAGATATACCAACGAAACTCTATGTAAACGCTCGTAATTATACATTTTTGTAAAAGTTTTTGCCACTCAGGTAAAGCGAGTCGCTCTTCCTCTCCTCGTCGCTCGCTCTTCAGCTGGCGCTTAATTTTAATGAAAAAAGTTGGGCAGCTGGCGCGTGCCAGCAAGTTCTAATTGATTTTCAGATTGATATGCAAAACAGCGTGTCCACAGTTTGGATACGCCCCCGCATGGCATCTGGCCCTGGCTGCTGCCCCGCCCACTTAACATACGCCAAGTTCATTCAGTTGACATAAAAGTTTGACTGCCGCCAATGGGCATATAAATTTTCAATTAAAATGCCTACAAAATGCTAATGATCATTTGATATGCAACCCATTTGCAATTTGTGCGATTTTTTGTTATCTTTGGATTTTATTTAAATTTAGTGCTTTTGACTTAATTTTGCAATCATTTAGCTATCAGAAATGGACTAAAGGCTTTTATTTTTAGTATCTATCTCCTGATGGTTTTAATAGAGATAGAATAGAATATTTACATTATTTCAAAATATTTATTTAATGCTTAAAAGAAGTGATATGTACTAAACCAACTGCCAATTAGGGATTTAATTTTTAAATTTACATTAAAATTTAAATTTTTAAATTTACATTACAAATTAAATTGTTTTTGAATTATAATAAAATTATTATCTAATTAGAAAAATATTTATATTAAATTATTTTAAATTTAATGTTAAATAAATTATATATATTATAATACTAAATTCTAATTTTATAAAATATATTTTTAGCTAAATTATTTATTTTAAATGTTTATTATACAAAAGGTTTCGATATTGCCAAATTAATAGCAAAGTCACTTTAGGCTGTTGCTCTCTCCCTCTCTCTCATACTCGCTTTACAGAGTCTAATTCTTTGAAATTTGTCGTGTTTGGTTCCTATTGTTGGCTTAGTATTAGTAAGAAGCTGCGTGCATGTATAGAAGCCGTTGTAATCCGTGTGAGTTTGCGTTTTAATTGCATGCTTCACACACTCACAAGTTAGTGAGCGAGAGAGGGACAAAGCTAACTGTTGCTGAAAGTAAGTAGTCTGTGACCTTGCTGAGTGAGAGTGAGAGGGCTACCTAGCCAGTCATAGTCATCTCTTTATCTCTTCACTCTTCAAACGTTACGTTTTAAGTGCACGAATCACAGACGAATAGAAATGGATAATCTGAGAGAGAGTTTTCAGGCGAGCTGTAAAATAATTAAATGAGAATGAGAGTCGATCAAATGCAAATAATAATAGTATATTTAATATAAATGCAATATTGATATATTTTATTTATTTATTTTCTTTATCATATGAACATAGAAATATTATTTAAAAATATCTCAAATTTAATAATTTTCTAAATTGTTACTTTTTACAATAAAAACTTGCAACTAATTCTCTTACTATGCATATCCCCTGCTGAGTTCTCGTTACCTTAAAACACTTTACTTAAATTACAATTTAAAAGAGTTCTTTAAGAATATCCATTTTCATAGCGGAAACTCCTATACGATTCCCTGGTCAGTGCTTCACTCGTATAGCTCCATAAAAAGTTTGCTGCAGGCAGCTGCTCCACTCCTGCTCCTGCTAGCTCAGCTAGTTTCTGCACCAGCTGCACTTTAACTAAACTCTAATGCAAAATTCATAGCCGGGCGGCACAAATAGCGCTCGGCACAGACTTGTCTGCATTTAAAATGCAGCCCGGACATGGTCGCTGGCCATGACCACAAAAACAACAACAAGCCAGAGGGAAATGGGAGATGATGGGGTGAGCCGTTAAAGTGAGCAATGGCCGCCATTTTGTTTTTGATTGATAATGATGGGCGCCGGAAAGAGAGTTATGGCCGGGCTTATAAACGAGCTTACTCAAACTCATTTCATATATATATTTATATATACAAGGGAAAACTAACCGCAAATTAGCTTATTTGGCATTTTTACAGTCATTTCATTTAATTTACACAAACAAATTTGCGCCTGGCCAGACGAGGATGGGCTTCTCCTTGGTAGCTCCAGACCCAACCCGCAGAACCCAGACAATGGGCCGAGCCAACGAAGCGCGCCGCCAGCCTCATAAAAGTAATGAAGCTGTTTAGGCGTCTCTAAGTAGTCGTCGGTTGTCGACAACAACAACAACGACAATGACGACGACAACAGCGAATCGAGTAGGACTCGCAGCGCCAACTGTGGGATGAAAAAAAAACAGAAGAAGAAGAAGAAGAAAAGTCAGGCACAGGCACAGCGCCCGGTTCCGGGTTTAGTTTTGCCTTTGCGTTCATTCAAAATTCATGAAGTTGGCCCCAAACTTGGCGCCATTTTAATGCCAGTCTCCTGCTCTCTCTCTCTGTGTGTGTGTGTGTCTTTCGTAGGTGTTATTCTCTGCTGTTAACGCTTATTATTTTGCTGGGGGCGTTGAAAGCAAGCGCAATTACCTCAAGCTGCACTGCAGCCAATTGCCGAAAAGCCTTTTAGTCTCAACTCCACATTTATTGGTTGCTCTTTAGTGGGTCGTCGTCAGCAGCAACTGTGTGTGTGTGTGTGTGTGTGGGAAGCTCTCGGGCTCCACATCTATTCCAATTAGCATGTCTGTTGAAATGCTAAACAAATGCAATTCATATTTGCTAAGCCGTATGGGCGCTTGGAGCTGCAGATTTAGAAAGCCAAACTATTTATTTGCATTTGCTTTGACAAAAGCAAAGGTGCCAGCACCTGGGCTTTTCACAGGCTTTAAATATTTACGAGTATTTCCAGGCTTGGCTAGTGTTGGCCATTTCGACTAGCCAAGTTGAAAGTAAATATGATTTATAGTATTTCATTATGTGTATATTGATTTTTGTTAATTTTGTAATTTTGTAAAAGGTGTCATACTTTAATAGGCTTACTTTTAAGCCTTTGCTTCTTAGCTATTTCTCTTTTTGAGCTGATTTGAATAGGTTTTTAATGAGAACTAATTGATTTGTAATTTTTAAATGTTGGCATGCCTTAAGAGCTTTAACTTGAATTTTTTTATTAATTATTTTAAAATTGTAATTTCTTCATAAGCTGATTTGAATAAGTTGTAAGCAAAATTTGACAGAAGCTTGTTGAGAAACTTAATTCAAGCTATTCTCTTAATATTTTTTAAATAAAAATATTGTAGAAATATTAAAAAAATTTAATTAAGAAATATATAATATATGTATTGCTTTAATATTTCTTGAATAAAATATATTGTAGAAATTAGTTAAAATATATTTTAAAAATATAAAATCTATTTATTGCCTTAATATTTGTTAAATATAATATATTGTAGAAATTTGATAAAATATATTTGAAAAATATTATAAAATATATGTATTGCCTTAATATTTCTTAAATAAAAAATATTCTAGAAATATGATAAAATATATTTAAAAAATATAAAAAATTATATTTATTATTTATTATATTTATTGCCTTAACATTTCTTAAATAAAATATATTGTAGAAATTAGTTAAAATATATTTAAAAAATATTATAAAATATATTTATTGCCTTAATATTTCTTAAATAAAATACATTTTAGAAATATTATAAAATATTTTTTTTTAAATGTTATAAAATATGTTTAAGAATAAATATATTAAAGACAAGAAAGAAAAAGATTAAGAGATTTAAATATAATTTATATAATTTGCCAAACAGAATAGGAGTGAAATTTTAAAAGTTTTACTACTATTATTTATACATAAATGTAATTAAGAACTATTATAAAATATATTTATTTCCTTAATATTTCTAAGAAAAAAATATATTGCAGAAATAATATAAAATATATTTTTTAAATATTATAAAATATATTTAAGAAAAATTCAAAAATAAATTTACGAAATATTATAAATTATTTTAAAGACAGAAAAAGATTAAGAGATTTAAATATAATTTATATAATTTGCCTAACAGAATAGGAGTGAAATTTTTAAAGTTTAAAGTTTTAAAATTATTTATATATAAATGTAATTAAGAAATATTACAAAATATATTTATTTCCTTAATATTTCTTTAAAAAAATTTATATCAGAAATAATATAAAATATTTTTTTAAAATATTATAAAATATATTTAAAAGAGAGATTGAAAGAGATAGTTGGAATATGAGTGAAATTTTAAAAGCTTTACTCTAAAGTCTACAACTATTATTTATATTTACTACTTTTTTCTTGAACACCGCCTTGAATATTTACTACCACTTTCAGGAGCATCTACTACAATTTTTATGTACACAGCTCTTAATCATTATATTCAGCAGCACAGCTATAAATGTACTACTCTTCTTATTACTATTACTATTACTATTACTATTACTATTACTATTATCATAACTACTATTTTCATAAGCACAGCTATCTACTACTTTTTTCATAAACACCGCTAACTTTATCTACTGCTATGTTCATGTTAATATATATTTGCCACAAAATATTTATTTGATTTTCGTCATTTTATTTTATTTGATAAAAATGTATTGCAGTTTCTTTTTGATTGTCGCTAAATGTATTTCATGTATTTCATGTTTTTCATGTTTTTTTATTTATTTATTTTTTTCCTTTTTGCCCAACAGCTCTCAATTTATTGTTGATGGGCAAATGTAAACAGAATTGCTGCTGAGTTGCTTACCGTCGCCAACTTCCTTTCTTGTGCTTTGTTTTTTTTTAATAAAAATCCATTTTCATACGTAATTTAGCCAGAGGGGTCTAGGTGCAGGCATCGCAGCTATACTGCGGATGATTTCCTGCAACGCCCAAGACAAAGCCGCACAACGACATTGCTTTGTGTCTGGCCATAATTTTGACAGGGTCTGACTAGGGCAGCTCCTTGGCAGCAGGCAGCAGGCAGCAGGCAACAGGAGCTTGGCAAAGTCAAAGGCAAACGATTCGAGCCCATCGAGCGACTTGCCGCAAAGTTAGGCAAAACTTTGTTATTTGTTTTAAGTGGCAGGTTGTGCGGCGCACGCTCCAAGGACTGACTGTCTTCTAGCTATAGTTGCCATTTGCCAGTTGTGGAGCTCACGAGTTGCCGAGTTGCCGGGTTGCCGGGTTGCCGTTTCGCTCAACAGTTCATAAAGTTAATTTTGCCACAGAAATTATGTTAAAACGATATATGGTAGCCAAAAATTTTGGTGTGTGTGTGAGAGTGTGTCTAGTCTAGGCTAAATCCCCCGTAGCTATATGGGAATTGCAACAGAAGTTATTGAAATGGCAGTCGACTAGGCTAGGTTAAGGAACTTTCGTAACTTTTGCAACCCCGCGCCGTATGCGTAATTAGTGGCTAGGGTCTCAGGTAGAGTTGGCAATAGTTGCTGGCCTACAACTTTTCTTGTTGCTGCTCTTTTTTGGTTATTTATGAAAATTAAAGAGTCATAGAGACAGACAGTTAGCGGGAGAGTGGGGGCTAGAGAGATAGTCGGGCTGTGGGCTGGCTTATTGAACTGTCAGCGTTAAGCCATATAAATTGCGCATACGACATGAGGCGCGACTTGGCGTTGGCGAAATGGCAAAACTATTTGCAAAAGTTCAGAGAAATCAAAGCACAGAGCGCAATCAGCGCATATAGTCAAGAACTTTTGATTATAACAAATGCTCTTGCGGCAGCCCGGCAGACAGAAAGACAGCATCAGCAGAGAGAGAAAGAGAGAGAAAGATAGACCTTCTGTGTGTCTATCTTTCTCTCTATATATGTGGAGTGTGGGAATTAAGAGCAAGCGAGCAAAAATGACAGTTGATAATAAATCTCTTGGTCAGTGCTTTGTGCTTGCCATTAGGAAAGTGGCCAGGGACTTGGCCAACAATAAAAACCCAAATGCGAACCAAAATGTAATTTCTGTTTGGCACGAAAACTTTGAGCAACAATAGAGACTGAACTCAGAGCATTCACTTCATATCTCCGCACAGTTTGCCATAGACTTGAATGCCAATATGGACTCGAATGCTCTGTTGAAGTATATTGCTTTTCCAAATCAATTGAACTAATAATGAAAGCTATGAAATGTTAAAATTGAGTTGCAATGAAAATGCTGACGAAATGAAAGCTAAAGAAATAGAAAGCCTAGTATTATGATATGTGATATTATTTTGATAGAAATCTATTTTGAAGACTCTTTGAAATCGACTTTATAGATTATATACAAAGTGGCTTTATATATGCATAAATATAATTTTATATATATTTTTATAATAAATATAAATGTAAAAAAATAAATAAATAAATGATTTCTATAATAAAAAGAGATCAACAAAATAAATTTGCTTTATGTTCTTGAAAAAAATCATAAAAAACATATTTAAAAAAAAATTTATTAAATTATTAAATTAATTATTTTATTTAGCTAAATTTATGTTATAATATAAAAATAAATAAGTGATTTCTATAATAAAAAGATATCAACAAAATAAATATTTGCTTTATGTTCTAGAAAAAATCATAAAAAAAAAATATTGAATGAAAATTTATTAAATTATTAAATTAATTTTTTTATTTAGCTAAATTTATGTTATAATATAAAAATAAATAAATGATTTCTATAACAAAAAGATATCAACAAAATAAATATTTGCTTTACGTTCTTGAAAAAATAATAAAAAAAATATTGAATGAAAATTTATTAAATTAGAAAATTAATTATTATATTTAGCTACATTTTTGTTATTCAAATCGAAGTTTCTGTTGACGAGATATCAATTTTTAAACTCTCAATGATGTCAGATCTATTTAGCTGAACATGTGCTAATATATTTATATGCAATAAAAATCTAACTTTAAGGACATTAATCTAACTTCCAGCGCTCGTCTTGGTCTTGTTTACAGTCAGACTACTATGCCAAATAAAGAGAGCTCGCACATATCTGTTGATCGTTTCTCAATGTCTGCAAATAAGTCTCTCTCAATCTTTGATAAAAGAAAACGAAAGAAAAAGAGAGCAACCGATTGCAGCGGTTCTTGAATTCGAGTTCGAACGAGTTCGTATGAGATCGGAGAGCAAAAAGACTTTTGTGTATGTATTGGTGTGTAAGCAAGGCTTGCTTTCGCTCAGCACATGAATAGTAAGTGTGAGTGTGAATGTAAAGATCGTTTGTAAAGAGTCTTTGACTTGTCTGCTCACTTGCTTAAACTCATTGGGCGATCGTCAATCGTATTGCTCTCTAAACAATGTTCGGCAAAAGAGCATCATACGAATAGTTTAACGCAAGGCGCTCAATCGACGAGCCGAAACGAACAGAACCGAAGGCTCTTGCTTAGAGCGAGAGTGAGTTTGATTTCTTTCAGTTGATTTCATGAACAGAGCGTAAAGATCAAGAAGCTTTACACTTATTTGTGAGCGATGCTTCCAAGCGATTTATGAAGCTGATTTTCAATATTGCTGAAGCTAGACTGCCCAAGTCTAGATAATGAGCTCTAAATAATCTAGTCAGAAAAATAAACTAAATAAATATTTTATTATTACACATAGAGCATCTAATCCTCGACTTGTTTACCCCCTACATGTGTAATTCGATTTGCTTTTATTTATTTCAATAAAAATAAAAAGAGGAATCTGAAAAAGATGTAAAGTAAAGTAACTTCCGCTGGCATAACTGGACTGGGGTCCAGTCAATGAAAAACTTTGTCAAGAGCCAACGGCAGACACTTTTCATTAGCAGAAAGTCGCTCTCTGGTCGAGGCTACAAGCAAAGTTTTCAGCAAGTTTTGCTGCCAGAGACAAGCCTCTTCCTCATTTTTATTTATTTCTATATATATATATATTTTTTTTTTTCCTATTCAAGTGACCTCTGCATGTGACAGACATGCCACAAGTAGACACGAGTAATGCTGTAATGGCATATGTTTTGTCGTGCATCGTGTGTTGTAGTGGACGCAACTTTTTCGAACTTACTAACAAACTGTTTTTCTTTGCTTGCAGAGTTTTCGGGAAAAGCCTTTAAGCTGGCTGGCTGAAACAGCGGTAAGTGTCAGAAATGCTTCAAGTCGAGCGCGCGAGCGGGCGAGTGAGTGAGTGACATTTGCCGGAGCGCCTAATTGTAGGCAATTAATTTGTGGCACATCAAAGCAAAGAAAAGGACGTGCCCGGCCACTGAAAGAGTAAACAGACAGAAGACAAAAGCAAATGCAGCTGGTGTCCACTTTAGGTGGTTGTTTCCGGTGTCGCGGCCGTGGCAGGAGTAACGTGAAGCGTGGCAAACCGCACCTTTTAACCCTTTTGCCGTTGCCGTTGCCGTTGCCGTTGCCGTTGCCGTTGCCTTTGCCACACGCCATTTGTTTTGCAGCTCTGAGGGTTGTAGACGAACACAGAGTGAGACTGAGACGTAGACGGAGATACCGACGGAGAACGGCAGCACATGCAGCGCTCTAATATGCTTAGCCAGGGAGAGAGAGTAAGAGAGAGAGAGAGAGAGAGAGCGGGGTTAGAGCGAGCGAGGGTGCCCACTGCTGTCCCACTCCAGTGGGAGTCGTCCGAAAAGCAATTTGCCTAACATTGCCAGGGCGTTAAGTAATAATGACCCCAAAAAGTAGGAGAGCATATTGGCCGACCTAGCTGGCGTATACGCAATGTCTATCTAGACGTGTGTGTGTGGATTTTTTTTATCGTTCGGTTTCGGGTTCTCGTTTTGTTACCAGGACTTTGGTCCTTTCGAAAGTTATGCTCCTGTGCCGAGGTCAAATAAAATATTTATGAATTGCAGGCAAAGCGGGGCGGCTTAATTGCATTAGAGCTACATAGATGTGTTCCTCGATAAGTCTAGAGCCACCCGGGCCAGGGTGTCAGCTAAACAAGTTTGAGGCAAAGAGCTGGCAGCAGCGGCAGCAATTGGATCGGCTTTTTGGGTAATTGTGGCTACGGGGCAAAAGGCATTACATGCAGAGAAACCAGCCCAACAGCCCGAGCAGCCCAGCTGCTGTGAGTGAAGTGGAATGGAATGGGCTTGCGGTTGCTATTTCGCTTCTGGGGGCACTTGCGGCGAAAATTTGCGAAATCAATCGTGTGGAAATTGTACAAAATGGCTTTTCCTACACTAAATCACAAGGAAGGGGGCAAAAACAAGTAAATGCGAATGTCGGAGCGCTGGCAATGACAAAGGTTGTGTGGCATAGAGAAAATTTGATGAAAAAGAAAGGCATTAGCAGAGCAGACTGCCAGAGATATGCGAGGGAGACTCTAATAGAGGAGTGAAGACTACAAAAATACCCTGTAAACTGGGTTGAGTGAGAATGGAATAAGGGAAACAATAGAACAGAACAGCGAGAATTTTCATATAGAACTGAGTGTTTCATTAAAGACTGCAGAATACTCTGTAAGCTATTTATAAAAGAATAATAAAATATTTAATAGAATTTACAATATATTTATATATGTTGAATAGAGACTTTTCGTTCCATCATAAATTGGTTTATTTATGACTAACTTAAAGATGATACTTATCACATAGGTGTGGTAAATGCTGTAATCGATACATATCGCATTGCTACAGATGATATTTTCAACAATATATAGACAGAACAAAGATTTTATGTAAATAATAAATAATTTCTTCATTAAATTTGTAAATATTTAATTACTAATGAGAACTTACAGGGTATTTTCTAGACCTTGTAATTTGTCATTAAAGTTGAAATATTTACTAATGACAAATTACAGTGTCTGGAAAATACCCTGTAATTTGTCATTAATGATAAAATATTTACAAATTTTATAAAGAAAAATTGACATATTAGAAATACTCAAATAATAAAATATTAATAAAATAAATAATAATAATAATAATGCAAATAAATATACATAATATTTACAAATTTTATTAAAAAAAAATTGACATATTAAAAAAATACTCAAAAAATAAAATATAAATAAAATAAATAATTATAATAATAATGCAAATAAGTATAATATTTACAAATTATATAAAGAAAATTTGACATATTAAAAATACTAAAATAAAATATAAATAAAATAAATAATAATAAAAATAATAATAATGCAAATAAGATATATATATAATATTTACAAATTTTATAAAGAAAAATTTACATATTATAAATACTCAAAAAATAAAATATAAATTAAAAAATAAAAAATAATAATAATAATGCAAATAAGTATACATAATATATACAAATTTGATAAAGATAAATCGAAATATTAGAAATACTCAAAAAATAAAATATAAATAAAATAAATAATAATAATAATAATGCAAATAAGATATAAAATAAAATCAAAGTAATACTATATATAAAAGAGACGACTGACAAATGCATGGTAAAAATGGTATAATTAAGGTGGGAATATTAGAAAAGATATCATGTAAAAAACACCTTGAAGGGCTCACATAGTATAGAGAAATTATCTTATACATGAATTTAAGACTCTAAACCAAACAGAGAATCAAGTGGCAAAATTCCGCATTTGAATTGAAGTAGACTAAATATTTGAAAATTTAATATATTAAATAAATATATTAGAAATTCAATAAAATGCAATTCCATTCAATTTGATTTTACTTCGTGTCATATATGCATAATACCTATGCACAAATTGGCATAAAAGGATTGCTCTCGCAACATTGTATTAGGTTTCAGCTCCTGCCGTTCGCATATTCGCAATTCCCTTTTAAGTGCTGCTTTATTTGCACTCGCTCTTCTTTTTCTTTTTCTCTGATTTTCAATAGACTTTTGCAGCTTATTTTTATTTATTTGCTCTTCACTTTTCATTGTTATTTTTGCCATTAAATTCTATTTCAGCACATTCACATGCAAATCGCTATAGACTCGCTCGCCCTCTCCCTTGCTCAAATATGTTGCTGCTATCTCTCTCGCTCGCCCTCTCTCTCTCTCGCCTTGTATCTGTGCGCGTTAATGTGCTCAATTGTTTGTCTGTCTCGTGCCTCGTGCCACGATGCGTACATGTAAATGTTTATGTCTTTCCACACTTTCTGGCTTCTGCTGCTCATCGACTTTATTGTCAACGGCGCAGCGCAGTGAAAATTAATCAAAAAAAACTTTTACCAACAACATTTTCAATTGACAATTTAAACTTTTATCTCGCAAGACATTTTACATAAAAGTTTTGTGTTAAAAAATTGTGCTCAACTAAAAATGAAAAATGTTGCCTCGACTCGACTCGACTCTGCCTTCCAATGGGGTCCAGCGAGCAGCAGACGCTGGCGTCGCCTCAGTAGGCATCTTCACAAGCTATCAAAACTTTTGACGCTTAACTTACTCAGCACAGCGAGTGGGCGTGGCCGGGCAGAGGCATTCTCCTTTGTGCTTTGTGTTCTCGTTATTATTGTTGATGATAGCTGCGTGCAGAGCAGCGCCCGAAGGGGTGGTCGGCCCGCCCAAGGGCTGCTTCTACTGCTGCTGCTGCTGGCCACCCCTTTTCATAGTGCGTAGAAATTGGTGGCATGAAAGCAAGTCTCTAACAAGCTTAGGCAATTTCTCCACACGCAGTGGTTTATACGTGCTCAATATCAAGATTAAGTTCTTAATATTAAAATTGCTTGTAAAATTACCGGATTCATTTTATTGTTGTTATTAATGTTCATTAATGTGAATATTAGTGAATATTAGTCATTGTTATAGTAGTCATAATATTAGTACAAGCATTAATTAATTAATTACTGTTAGTCAGCATTAATATTAGTGATCGTATTGCTGTATAAAGTGGTATTGTTAGGGTTGTTGGTATTGCTATTGCTATTAGTAGTTTGTATTAGCATGCGCACTGGTAAGAGTATTAGCATCAGTTCGGTGTGATCTGCCAAACCTTACGCACGTGCATACAAGCGCATCGCGAAAGTGACATTCATTATCTCTCCGACAATCAAAACAAAAACAAAATAAAGAGATCAATAAATCTGGCTGGCGTCGCTATGTCGCCAACGCAGCGCAGAAAAACTCCAAAAACCGACACTGGTCAAGGGCAGAGCAACAACAACTATTATCAACCGTTACAAGCTTTAGATGACCCAACCGATAACGAACAGTGCGAAGAAGTAATCTGCAACAAAACCAAAATTCACGTTCCTCCTATTACGGTGCTTAAAATTAGCGCTGAACAGCTACATGATATTTGCAAATTACTGAATGTCAAAGACTACTCAATTAGAAAAATTTCTATTGGAGTTAAATTACACTGCGAAGAAGAGGTGGATTTTGCCAATGTCTGCACCCATCTGCAAAGCTATAAACATGAGTTTTTCTCCTTTGCAAAAAAACACAATAAACCATACAAAGCGGTGCTTACGGGACTTGACGACACTCCGGCTGATGATGTTAGAAACAAGCTTATCCAAATGGGACTTCATTGTACAGATGTCAAGTTTATCCAAAGGAAACGAGCCAACAATAGTATTTTCTCGCTGTACATAGTTTACTTTGTCAACAAATCTACAAGTCTAAACGAGCTGAAGAAAAACTTCTCTGTCATTGACCATATCAGAGTCAAATGGGACTACCAAAGACGCAGGCCAAACACCGTGACTCAGTGCTATAATTGCCAGATGTTCGGGCACGGATCGTCCTATTGTAGTGTAAAACCATACTGTATGAATTGCGCAGGAAACCATAAAACTATTGAGTGTCCAGAAAAATTACCTGTTAAGTGTGCAAATTGTCACGGCTCTCATAAGTCTAATTCAATGGAGTGCCCAGGCAGAATAAACTATGTGAAAGCAAGGGATAGGGGCGTCACCAAAGCACGGGTAGTCAGAACATCATCACAGTCTCCACAGATAAACTGCGTTAAAACTTTTCCAACTCTTAATGGACAGACATCTGAACCATTAAAGACAACTTGGACCAGGCAGCCACAGATAAGTAGTGATCTCTTTTCGCTAGATGAGTTAAAAAGTCTTACTTTTGAGCTCATTAGTAATCTCAGAAATTGTAAATCCAAGACTGACCAGTTTGAGGTAATAACCTCACTTGCCTTCAAGTTTCTTTCTTAATGATAGACAAAGTAAAGATCATTGCGTGGAATGCCAGGGGCATTCAAAACAAGAAAGAAGAATTTTGTCACTTCCTGTTTGACAGCGACATTGACATCTGCCTTGTATCTGAAACCTGGCTAAAAAACTGTATCTTCCTCAAGGTTCCTAATTATAGTTGTTACAGAAATGACCGTACGACTAGCAGAGGAGGAGGGGTAGCAATCTTTATTAAAAAAAATATCCGCCACTCTTTGTTACCTCTCCCAAATACTAAAATTATTGAAACGATCGGCGTAAAAATCTTTATCAGTGATGGCACTGAGATGTCCATTTTCTCATGCTATTTCCCAGGGGGCCGCGAAAATTCCTCTAAAAAACAGCTTTTTCAGGCCGATTTACATAAGTTGTGTAGTGCAAATAGAACATTTATTCTGGGAGGGGATTTTAATTGCAGACATCCGTCATGGGGATGCTCTAGAGCGAACTTGTGGGGTAACCTACTTAAATCTAAGGTAGACTGCAGGAACTTTTATCTAATGCATCCCTCCGAACACACATATTACCCCGCAGGAAGTCACGGGCAACCCTCTACTTTAGATATTTTCCTTACCAATCGTCCTGGTTATCTAGCCAGCCCACGAGTGTTACACGCACTAAATTCTGATCACATTCCAGTGCTGCTTGAGGTATCAGTCAATCCTGCCTCTACTGCAAACTGCTTTTACTTCGATGTAAAAAGAGCAAACTGGGTAAGGTTCGCTCGTTTCGTCGAAAATTCGCTTCCGCCCCTAAACTCAAACTTAATGTGGCGCACAGAAGATGTTGATGATATGATCAACATTTTTAGTGAAGTCCTCCGTGAAGCCAAAGATATTAGCATCCCAAAAAAACAAATAAAATTTTCTCCAAAGCCACTGCCGCAAAACATTATAAACCTTATAAAGAGTAGAAACATACGACGGCGCACCTGGCTGAGGTATCGTCACCAATCCGATCTCATCCTGTTCAAATGGCTAAATAAACTAATTACCGAGGCGATACTAGAATTTAGAAATAAATCCTGGAATATCACTCTTGCAGCCTTAGATAAAGGTTCTTCCCCTTTTTGGAAACTCTCCAAAATTATTAGAAAGAAACACTTAATTATTCCAACATTAGTCAATAACAACATAAGTCACTCGACAGATGAAGAAAAGGCTGAGGCGTTAGCTCAATCGTTTCGACTAAACCATATCGTATCCGCTGGACTCGGTGATCCACTAACTAAAGCCGCTGTCGATGCCTCAACCCTCTCAGTCGCTCAATTATCTATAGAGCCGCTGAATGACCACTTTATTAGCTCCAGCGTCATAAAAGATATACTGAAAGGGCTGAAGAAGAAGAAATCTCCAGGTATTGATCAAATTGACAATCTATGCTTAAAAACCCTACCTACGAAGGGAATAAAGTTTATTACGTGCATAGTCAATAAATGCCTAGAGCTAAGTTATTTCCCTTCTGCCTGGAAGTGTGCCAAAGTTGTTCCTATTCCAAAACAAAATAAGCCTATCGAGTTACTCTCATCTTACAGGCCTATTAGTCTTTTGTCGGCAGTCAGTAAAATACTAGAGAAGGTTATCAAAGGTAAATTAACTCATTTTGTCGAATCCAATAATATCCTTCCAAGTCACCAGTTTGGATTCAGAAACGAACACAATACTGTTCAGCCCCTTTGTAGAATTAAAAAAATTATTAAAGACAACTTCTCCAGTTCTATGTCAACGGGAATGGTACTGCTAGATATCAAAGCCGCATTTGATTCAGTGTGGCATGACGGCCTAATACATAAAATGTTACATCTAAATTTCCCACCTGCGGTCATAAAGATAGTCCAAAGTTATTTAAAAAACAGATCTTTTATAGTATATTTAGGAAATGCTTCATCCACAACAGTTAATATTTCAGCAGGCTGTCCCCAAGGCTCATGCCTATCTCCTATTCTATATAACATATATACATCTGATCTCCCAATATTACCCCAATGCACAACCTCGGTTTTTGCGGACGACACAGCAATTCTTTGTGGTGGAATTCGTTCTGCAGATATAGTACGAAACCTCCAAGCAGCATACGACTCTTTAGGTACATATTTCTCCCAATGGAAAATTTTAGTCTGCCCAGAAAAGACCAAGGCAATATTTTTCACAAAAAAACGAAAGGACATCTACGTTCCAACAACAGATATCAGATTGGGCTCGAAATATATTAAGTGGGAACCAAATGTCAGATATCTGGGTATTATTTTGGACAAAAGACTTACATTCAAAGACCATATAACCAACACAAACAAAAAACTCAAACACTTAATCCGTACGCTATATCCCCTTATAAACAGAAACTCGAGGCTGAACATAGAAAACAAAATGTTTTTGTTTAGGTCTATTTTCCAATCAGTTACTTTTTACGGTGCACCAGTCTGGGCAGATATAGCCAAATGTCACATAAGTCAGTTGCAAATCACACAAAATAAAGTCTTGAAGCTTGTTTTGAATCTTCCTTGGCATCATTCCACGTCCGATCTACACTGTCGAGCCAATGTCGAATTGGTAGATATTAGATTATCGCGACTATCGCAAAATTTCATAACCAAATGTTGTGAATCAACATATTCACATATAAATGACCTGGCATAGCCATTTAGTTTTTAAGTATTATTAGTGTTTAAGTTAGCTTGTAATAAATTACCTTGGGGTTTTCTATTTCTTTGATTTTTCCCCCAAAAATTATGTCATCTTATATACCATGTCATACTCCTAAAAAAAAATATCTAAGCAGAAAAGGCCTAATCCTTAGTCTAAACTCTTTAATTATTGTAAGATACTATTCACAAAACTGTAATTATAACAAAGAGTGAAATAAATTGAATTGAAATTGAATTGAAGAGTATTAGCATTGGTATTATCATTAGTATTATTATTGAATTACTATTTGTAATATAATACGTATTCTTATAATATTTCTATTATTAATTGCATTAGCATTATCATTAGTATGAATATTAGTATTTGCATTTACATTAGTATTATAATTATAATTACTTTTGTTAATAGCATTTTATAGTATTATTTTCAGTATTTTTTTATTTATTTATTTATTTATTTTTTTTGGCTGAGGTAGGTAAAAATGCTTAAGGTCGTCACTCTGACCGGTATGTCGGACTGCATGACTGCTTACCGACTAAAAAACCCTCCTCGTCTGGGGCTCGAATGCACCTTCGAACCAGGAGTTATCACGCATTAACCTTCAAGGTGGAGCCCCATCGTGTGCTCTAAATGAGCGCTACCCTCTCTGTCTGCCTGCGTCCAGGTCGTACTTCTTCCGCCGCAGAATCTTTTCGGCAGTCAGACTTTTTCCCATGCATCTATGCTGCCGCACATTCGCTGAACTAATGTCTCTACTTTGACTTCACCGACTGTTTCTGCCAGGTCGATTCTTTCTTCCGACCACCTTTGGCAGTTGAAGAAAGTGTGTTCTGCATCGTCCGTTGCATGTTCGCAGTACATACAACTGGGTTCAACAGTTTTCCCCATCCTATTAAGGTACTTTCGAAAATATCCATGTCCGGAGAGCAGTTGTGTCAAATAGAACGACGTTTCATCGTGTTTTCTATTTATCCACTCCTCTAGATCGGGGATAATTTTTGCAGTCCATCTTCCATACCTTTCGCATGACCATCTCGCCTTCCACGAGATTATAATTTGCTGTCCTATGATCTTTGCTGCCTGTTCAGAGAATTCTCTGCTCTGCCAGAGTTGCCATATTTTTTTGCGTTCTTGAGCAAGTAGGTTCACCGGTATGACTGCTGCTATCACGACTACTACAGCTCCAGATACTGTGCGATACGCCGATGTTATCCGCAAGGCTGCTCTTCTCTGCACGGATAACTATTAGTAATTAATACTTGTATTAGTATGAGCATTAAATTGGTATTTACATTATTAGCATTAGTATTAGTATGAGCATTACAATTAGTGTTAATATTATTATCAGCATTATTATTAGTATTTTGTATTAGTATTACATTAGTATTAGTATTAGTATTTGCTTCAGTATTTATATTCAGTATTTATATTAGTAATTTGTATTAGTATCACATTAGTATTAGTATTAGTATTTTCTTCAGTATTTATATTAGTAATTTGTATTAGTATCACATTAGTATTAGTATTTTCTTCAGTATTTATATTATTATCCCTGCTAGTATTAGTAATGAAAACCAGTATTACATTAGTCTTAGCATTATAATTAGTATTTTATCAGTATTATTATCAGTATTATTATTAGTAATTTTTATTAGTATCACATTAGTATTAGCATTAGTATTTTCTTCAGTATTTATATCATTATGCCTCCTAATATTATTAATTAAAACCAGTAATATCATTAGTCTTAGCTGTATAAGTAGTATTTTATTAGTATTATTATCAGTACTATTATTAGTAATTTGTATTAGTATCACATTAGTATTAGAATTAGTATTTTCTTCAGTATTTATATTAGTAATTTGTATTAGTATTACAATAGTATTAGTATTAGTATTTTCTTCAGTATTTATATTATTATCCCTGCCAGTATTAGTAATAAAAACCAGTATCACATTAGTCTTAGAATTATAATTAGTATTTATATTATTATTAGTATTAGTATCAGATTAGTATTATTATTACCAATATCATTATTATTTATGTTCATTGTTCTCTTATTACTAATTAGTATTAGTATCACATTAGTATTAGCATTAGCAGCCTCTCATAAGTATTTCCCTTAGTCTACGAATTACTATTTCATATCTGCAGTCATTACGCTCGCTTAACTCGAAGCTCTCACCTGTCTTCTCACTGCCAAGCTAATTACATTTTTGATAATTTCAGTCGCTCATTATAGCATAATTTCAGGTTTTCTCATTAAAATGGGCCATGGACATTTTAAGTTTTACTCCATGCATCAGAATGCACATTTTACAGCTTCCATCACACTGTGTCTTTGTGTGTTTTAATTTCTGTCACTCTTCCTGATTTGCTGGCACGCATAAACCTCTTAACTGGCATAACTACACAGACAAAAATGATTTTGCTGCTCAACGTATTTATTTACATTTTACAAGGCAGCACAAAACACACATAAGACAGAGCGCGGGACGTGGGCGGCCGTGGAAGGGATCAAGAGGAGTCATGAAACATGACAACAAGGCGCAAAATTATGCACAAAGTTGCCATTTGCTATCTCGCTCTACGCGTGTGTGTGTAAGAGAGTTACCAGCAGCCTTGTTGCTGCTGCTGCTGTTGATGTGTGTGACAGCAGCAGCAATCAGCAACAAGGTGGGTTGAAAACCAACAGACAAACTCAACCAGGCAGCCCAAGCGCCAGACACAGAGCAAAATTCAATATGGCGGCAGGGTTGCCAACTTCTGACAGATGACTGCCTCGGCCCCAGCCGGCCCCAGTCTCCTGCACCAACTGCTGCTCTTGCTCCTGCTCCTGCTCCTGCTGCTAAGTCCAAGTCCCAACACCCAACCTGGCTGCGTCCGCCTCATGTGTGTGTGTGCTGCGTGTTGTTGGGTTGTCTGTCTGAAAAGTGTGGAAATTTTGATAGCATTTTAAATGCTCTACACACACTTTTTTTTTTTTTGCCTTTTGGGGTGTTGAGCATGCTTTAAAACTATGCAAAGTGTATAAATATTTTGAAGTGCTGCGTATGATGGGATCTGATGCTACGCTCGCATGGCTACCAGACCCTGGTTAAATTTTTCATTATCTTAACTCCTTTTACCTTTTGATGCATGTATACTGGTTGCAGGCTTCGAAGGCTTAGCCAGATTTAGTATGAATATCTGTATATAGCTTAAGAGAGTAGTTGATAGACTTGCAGATTAATGCGTAAGTTTATGTTGTTGCTTGTTGAATATTACATTGGAATGTTTGCTAGTGGATTGCATGCTTTGAGTAAAGCTGAGCTGAGCTTTATTGACAATCAAATTTGTCGATAACTCTTAATCTGATACTCTACTATCTACTATTAAACAGAGCTCGCGAATGTCTCTTGTTAGTTTCTCAGTGTAAGTGCTCTCACTCACACTTTAAAAAAGAGCTCAGAGCGCAACGAATTGCTTCGGTTTTTCATCGGCCATCGATCGTACAGCAAAAAGTCTTTTGTGTGTGTATTGGTGTGTGAGCGAGGCTTGCTTTCGCTCAGCACATCAATAGTTAGTGTGAGTGTGAATGTGAAGATCGTTTGCATAGAGTCTTTGACTTTTCTGCTCACTTACTTAAACTCATTGGGCGATCGTCAATCGTATTGCTCTCTAAACAATGTTCGGGAGCAGAGCTTCACACGAATAGTTCAACTCAAAGCACTCAACCGACAGCCAACACGAAAAGCGCCGAAGGCACTCGCTCGGAGCGAGAGCTCTAGCTCGGTTTATCTCTTGAGTAGAACGTGAAGACTTAAACGCTTAACAGTTATTTATGATCTATAGCATTAATATTTCCTATGCTCTTACTGTCTTTCTACTTTTCAGACTGAGACTGAGAATAACAGAGTTTGACTAAGAATAACTGAGTTTGACTGAGTTTAACTCAGTTATTCTCAGTCTGGAAAGAAAGAGGGGAGAGAGACAGAATTATAGGCTGAGACTGAGAATAACTGAGTCAAACTCAGTCAAACTCAGTTATTTTCAGTCTCAGTCTATAATTCTGTCTCTCTCCCCTCTTTCTTTCCTGCTATCTCTCTCTCCCTCTTCTCAATCACTACATCTCTCCATCACTTCCAGTCCCTCTTCTCAATCTTTCCCTTTATCCCTCACACATTCTCTCTTTCTTACACTTTCTGTATATACATCTCTCTTTCATTCTGTCTATCTAACTTTCTTCTGAATATTAACAGTTATTTTCGATCTATGGCATTCATATATCCTATGCTCTTACTGTCTTTGTTAAGCTCAGTTATTCTCAGCCTCACTTTATGATTCAGTCTTCTTCTTCTTTTCCTTTCCTGCTATCTCTCTCTCCCTCTTTTCATTCACTCAATCTCTCCATCACTTCCTGTCCCTCTTCTCAATCTTTCCCTTTATCCCTCTCACATTCTCTCTTTCTTATTCTGCTAGTATCTACATCTCTCTTTCATTCTGTCTAACTTTCTTTTGCTCTGTTTCAGTTTATATCACTATCATTTCCCTATGTCTCTATTTCCTTTCCCAATTTTAATCATTTACAAACTCTGTTACTAGAATTTTCTATAATTTCTTATTAATTCTCTATCTCTCTCCCACTTCGTCTCAGTCTCCTACTCCTACTCCCTCTCTCACTCACTCGTTCAATATATCTTACTTAAATATCTATTCTATCTATCTATTATATATTCTTGCTCCTCTGCTAATCAAATTTTCTTTTCTTCTTCTTTTCAGCAATATATTTTATAAATCTATCTAGATACCTTATATCCATAGATGCCAAGAGCAAACCCTTTGCGTATATATTCGCAATATTAAGGTAAGTAAATCTTATACATATCCAAGTTTTAGATTACAAGTCAAGGCAAGTTCATAGTATGCTACAATATGATAACTATCAGCACTGCAGTCAACTCTACCCTTTGGCTATGCCTCTAGAGAGCTTCTCTGCTCCTCTGCTGGCTCAGCAGACTTTTGACGCTGTAATCCTTGTTTTTTGTCAAGTTCTCATACTCGTCTGTCATCTGTCAACTTCCATTGCTGCCATAGATGATGTTAACTGTTCGTTGTCGTTGTCGATGGCTTTGGCTGGCAGTGTGCAAACATTATTTAAGATTTTGTGCTGATGCTGATTGAGTTTGATTTGGTTGCGAGCAGACGCCGGTTGCCGGAAATGTGGATGTGGCTGTTGGGCCACAAGTTTTTGAGCGAAAACTTTTAACATAAATTGCTTATCGCGGCAAAACAAATACATTCACAGCAAAATGCCATACAATAATTTCTGCTTAAAGTGTGTAGTCAGGGCGGGGGCATGACTTGAAATCTAATTTACCTAACAATAATTACGCAAGAGCCAAGAGAAAATTATGTATTATAATTTATGTTAATTACTCAATTACATTTATGCCATAGGCATGCTGGCATAGCTAACTCCCACACCCACGCCCCTACCCACTCCCACTCCCACTCCTGTTCCATTCCTCTCACCTCTGTCCAATTAAAAATTCCAAACACAAATGCGCCTCATTAATAAATATGAAACGTCAATGGCATGGAGTGGCCTGGCCACTATCGGCACAGGATTTGGAAGCAAAGTGCTAGCCGGAGCTGGAGTTGTAGCAGTTGAAGCCGGCGGGCGTGCCGCAAAGATTACGCAAGAAATCAATATTCAAGTGGGCCAAGCGAACGGGGTTCTAAAAAGTGTCGCATATTTTGGTGTGGAGAGTCTGCGTCGCCTGGTGCTGCTTTATCCTTAAATTTAAATAAATTACACACGTTCGACTTTCGGCTCGAGCAACTTTTATTTATTTTTTTTTTCACATTTTTGGGGTGACATTTGCGCTTCGTCTGACATACGAGAGGCTCATTTTTCAAGGGCAGCAACAATTTCGCCCAGCACGACAAGGTGAGAGCGGATTTTGGTTTTTGGTTTTTGGGTGTGCGAGTGTAAGTGTGACTGTGTGTGTGTGAGTGTGTGTGTGTGCTTGTTGGGCTCGGCTGTGGCTGTGGCGCCCTCGTATAGCAATTTCCGTGCGGCGTATGTTTTTTCCTGTTCCATTTTCCATGGCGCTGCCATTGCCAGCCAGACCAAAAGATTAATGAGTTTTTTTGACAGCGAAAAATTAGGCAAAATGTGATTTAAGGGTTGCTCCGCCACGACTGGTGTGGCCAGAGATAAGCTCGACAATTGCCGGACGAGCGCTGCGTAGATGCAATTTATTTAACTCTCATGTATTTGCCAACTGAACTTGCCACGAAAAATGATCGCTTCGGCTCGAACTTTTGGGGTTTGGTTTCTGTTTTTGTTTTTTTTCTTTTGTTTTGTGTGCAACACGGTCCAACTATTTATTTGATGATGTATTTTTATTACCAACGAATTTATTATATAGCTCTGGCTGCTCAAATTGAAAATATAGCTAAACATATGTGCATGAGTGTGTCTGCTGTGTGTGTGTGTGTTGGATGTGTTCAGCTCGAGGCCCATTCGGCCGCAAATTTATTTATTTACGTAATATATTTTGGTATTTGCTAGATATCCATTAATATAAAAAATTGTTGAATGCTTGCTCAAGCCGAAAACTTCATTGTTTTATTATGTTTATAAATGATTTATATATAATGAAAATGAGCTCAGATTCTGATTAGTTCTTGATGAATTGACTTGACTTGATTGAAAATGTCATGGGAATTTTATTTAATTTAAATAAAATAAAATTGATTAAAGTTTTGCTAATATATAATAAATGTTTATATATATTTAATTTAATGTTATAAATAGATTTACTCTTTAGTTTGTCCTTTTTTTAGCGAGATACTTTCTGCATTGCATACTTGAGAAAATATAAACAAAAACTTAATTAATGAGTCAGAGAAATATATAGAATATTTCTAAAATTTATTTATTTAGGTTTATACTTTTAAAAAATATTTTTATTAATCTAAAATATTATTAGGTTCAAAATTCTTTATTTGTCAAAAATATAATAATATATTTTTATATTTGCTATTTAAATATTTTTAATAAACACTCAAATAATAAATAATTAATTTTTATTTTATAAATACATTTATTATTTTTATTGATATTTTTGTATATTAATTTCTTAAATAAATACTCAACATGGAATTTGTTTAAGAAAAGATTTGATTTTACTTTAATATATTTTTTTAGATTTCTTAATTTAATTAATATTTAACAAATTAATAAATCTAAAAATTAAGAAATCTAAAAAAATGTATATTAAAATAAAGTCAAATCTTAATAATAAAGATAAAAAATTTATTTTTAATTTATCAATATATTTATTTATTTTTATTGATATTTTTTAAATTCCACACGGAATTTGTTTAAGCTAAGATTTGTGTTTTTCTAAATATATATTTTTTTCTGGTTTCTTATCATTTTATTATATAAAAATAAATATAAATAAAAAATATGATATAAAAATATATATTATAATATATATTTAAAATTTCTTAATATATTCTCAGATTGCTATAAACTATATGAAGTATTCAATGAGCTTCCACAAGAAATTAAGTTATTGCAATCGTTCGCTTTGCTTGAAATGCATTTTGGTTTCTTTGTGTTTACATAGACAAGGTTAATAGATGAAAGGCATCATCGACTGTCAATTTTTGCTCTGCCTTTGAGCATTTCACGCATCACACTCAACACAAACTGCCTCTCTCTCAATCTCCCTCTCTCTCTCTCATTTATTTCCGTAGGCAGCAAAGTCGCTGACAGTTTAATGGGCGCCAACTCAGAAATGTGAAGAAGCCGACAGAAAAAAAAAATGATTTGAAAGCGAATGAAGTGTTTTTATAATCATTTGATTTACAACGCATCAAAAAATTGTTGATTTTTTTTTTATCTCTTTTCGCAATCTGCCAATGAAATTGTTTGTCAACGCAACAATTTCTCAACATTTTCAAGCAGAGTGAGCGAATGATGATTTAATAAGCGGAATTCGGGAAATTCGAAATGAGGAATGCGTTGGGTGTCGATGGAAAATTTCGTATTGGGATTGTGCAATTAATCAAGAGCAACATTTTAACAGTTCACTGTTAGAAATTGACTAGAAAATCTGAGCATTTCCATGCGCTTTCCATCAGCTCTGAGTCGCTCACTCAGCATTTGCCTTCCGCCTCTTTGCCTCCCTCTCTCGCACTCCGTCCGGTTTGTGGGGGCAACTGCTGCGCCATAGAATTCTATATTTATATACGCGGACCCCAGGTTCGGTGCGGTTCGCTCCGCTCGATTTATGGTTGGTTCGTCTAAGTGCCTTTAGATCAAAGTGAAGCAAACATATTGCAATCAATTTCTGTTGCTAATGAGCTAAATTTGATTTTATTGAGTTGTGCCCCGCACCTTCATCAATTAGCGAACGGAACGGGTTGAACAGCCAGGGTTGGCCGTTTAGGCGTATACGTAATTTCTGATCTAAAAGGGTAAACCAAAATCATAAGTAATTTTAATTTTTGATTTAGTTTTAAAATACTTTTATTTTTTATATATTTATATTTATATATAATATAAATTTTAATTAACTACGTAATTATATTGATATATCAAATGTCTTTCTTGCATAAATATTTTGTTAAAAATTAAAATGTTCTAATTTCAAAAATAAACAAAATTAGGCATAACTATTTTTTAAAATATTTTGATATAAGCTAAAGTTAAATTATGGATTAATTTTTATGTATATTCGAATTTTTAGTCTGTTTTAATTTATACATCCTTTTCAAAAATAGTATTTAAAATTATATAAAAAATAATAAAAATTATTATTATAAATATTTTTATAGTAAATTTTAATTAATTTTTAATTATTTATATTTTATAAAAAATAATAATAATATTTAAAAATAGTTAATAAAATATTTAAATTATATAAAAATAATAAAAATTATTATCATAAATATTTTTAAATTAAATTTTTTTATTTGTATATTTTATAAAACATAATAATATAATTTAAAAATAGTTAATAAAATATTTAAATTATATAAAGAATAACAAATATGATTATTATAAATGTTTTTAAGTTAATTTTTTTTATTTTTTTATTTTATAAAAAATAATAAAAATGATTATTATAATTTTTTTTAATAAAATTTTTTATTTTTATTTAATTAATGTTTTGTTTAATTTTTTTTTAAATTATTTTTTATTTAATTATTTTATTTATTTACTAAATTGATTTTCATTTCTGTTTAATTTTTATTGCAATTTTACTTTAAAAATATGAATAGAATTTAACTTTTGTTTTTTTATTTTTTTTTAAATATTTTAATACTTAAAATATTTTTATGTTCTGAAGTGATTTACATTTTGGATATATTTTTTTTTTTGCCCAGCTTTTGTGTGCTATAAAAATATATTTTTATATGTTTCTTGGCAGAGCAATGAAATGTTTAAAAATGAGGCTAGAAAATAAATGGTTTACCAAATGAGAAAATCAAAGCCTTTAATATCTTTATCTTTAATTTATAAAAATAATATATATTTATCTATAATAAATATCTATCTATAAATATTTCTTTAGCTAAATCTATTCATGTTGTTTATGCAAAAAGAATATCAGAAATAAGTTAAGTACTTCAATCTCCTTTTATCAAATTGCTTCAGAGGATTTTAGCTACATTTTAATATTTTTAAACCAAAAAGCGGACAGATAGAGAGGGAGGCATATAGAGGCCACCCGTCTCTTTCTAGCTGTCCTCCCTCTCTCAATTCTGGCCATTTTGGTTTGCCGCTTGTAATCTCCATGCGCTGTTTTTGCCAGTTTCTAAATTAAAACTGGGTCTCTGTCGCTTCTGCTAGCGATCCCAAGCAGCAGGCAGCTTGTAAACATGTCAGGATCTGCTCCTGGTGCTGGCTAAAACTCGCCTTTAGCTGTTGCTGCTGCATTTGGAGCGTTCTGAAATTAATAAATTAACTTCCTTGTGCCATAAATCATTTTTCGTGCCTGGCTGGGTCTGCCAACTGCGAACATTTTGCGCCATTAACCAAAGTCGTTTCTTCTTGCGGTGCTTTTCACTTACCCTTAACTGTTGGATGGCCCCCAGAAAAGAAACCGCAGCACCCAATTCAAATGCTCAGCTCGCTCGGCCTGCTCTCCGCTCTAACCAGCCTCATCATCATCAGGCTTTATGGGAACTCGGCAGCTTGCATAATCATCGCGTTACAGCTGCTGCTCCAGTTGTGTAGGCCTAGTTGGAGCGCTGCCAGTGTCTGCCCACTTTCAGTCCCAATCATAATTTGTGCTTTACATAAATTAATGGCCACCAGCTTCATGGGCAATGCCTGATTTCATTTGCTGCCAGCCACCGCACAGCAGCAGAAGAAAAACTCAACCAAATATATATTTCGCACATAAATTGCTACATGCTTAAAGGTGCCCATCTCTATCTCTCTCCCACTCTTGCAGCTACTCAGCTGAACTCAGTCTTAAGCATCCCTTTGCGCTCTCTCTCTCTCTCTCTCTCTCTCTGTGTGTGTTATTTACACAGTCTTCATGTGTTTTATGGCATGTTTTTCGGGTAGCTCTCAAGATTTATGAGCGTTGCCTGGCTGGAAAATGTGCCTCCGCAATGGCTTTAACCCCACTTGGCCATTGTTGGCGCCTGGCTTTAAGCAGTGCCAGAATGTCTCAATAAAATCATAAAATCCAAACATTCATGTTGGCCCTAAATGCTGGCCAGCCCAAAATTTCAAATAGAAGATTGCTCATTAATGTGACTAATGCTAATTGTTATATCAAATCAATATTTACAACTTTATTATGACTCGGGCTAGATTCATTCTGGGCCCTCGCTGAATCGACGAAATCCGTAGCGTAAACATCAAATGAAACTGAAAGCGCAATGGGGGCGGGTCGGAGGTATCACAGCAACAAAATCATAATAAAAATGCATTCATAAACATGAAATACGATGCAGCAGCAACCATGACGGGGGAGGTGACTGGAGAGGTGACTGTGACTGCGACTGCGACTGCGACTGGTGCTGGGACTGTAACTCATGGGGTCTTCTAACATCGCGTCTAAGCGCGAGTCTATTAAAAGCGCATAAAAATAACTTTAACGTTTTACGACGGCCTCGACGAGCTGGCACTGCTGGGTGACCCTCATCATGTGGTCGGTCATAGTCGACGTGGATGTGGATGTGTGCATTCGCGGGTTAATTAAATGACGCCTCGACGTTTGCCCGTTCTTGGTTTTTCCGCTTTTCCCGACTGCACGCCGCACACGTGTTTGCAATTGTGCGTGGGCGCGCGTCGGCAGCTCAACGCTCCCGCATTTTCTGTTTGGCTGTGTTTGGAATTGGTTTCGTCACTGGCATTAGAAAGAAGCTCGTAAATGGATTGTAAATGGATTAGAAAGACATTTTGAATTGTTGTGATGGCCCAGCTGGAAGCACCGGGATTAGACAGTCTGCCTGCTCCAATATGCTCTATTATGTGGAGAGGGAACGAATTCTACTTATGTTTCACGTTTTTATTGGGAAATATGGGGGCTGGCAGCTTATCTTTACTTTATTATATTGCATCAATTGGGCAACGCTGCTGTGATCGATTTATGAGCACTTATATACATGCATAATTATTATCATATGAAATCTAAAATCGAGGGCAGATGATGGGAGTTTCAATGGATTGTAAGAGAGAAAAAGAGTTAGAGATATATTATATTTTATTATTATTATATTATATTATATTATATTATATTATATTATATTATATTATATTATATTATATTATATTATATTATTACTATATAGTTATAGATTGATGAACATCTTAGCATTGCATTTTTAAGTTTCAGCTAGAATAGAAACTTGTAATATATTTCTGTGGCGTTACCAGACTTGTTTGAAAGGCATAATTCTCATTGTTTAATGCCGGATAACTTGATATGTTTCATTATCTACAAATTATTTATGTTTTGCGTATGAATAGTTCCCGCCGCTGTCTGGCATTTTTTGGCGTTGCCAGACTTTAAGAATTGTCATAATATTCTTGTTTCATTGCTGAGAGCTTAAAATATTTCCTGCTTAAGTATTATTATTATATTAATTACATATTAATTATTAAGAATTATTTCCATTGAGTATATGGAATCATTCCTTCATTCTGGCAACTTTTTGTTAGCGTTGCCAGACTTGCCACATGCCATGATCCTTCGTGCTTCATAAGTAAGGAATTTGAATATTTTTATTGAATAGGTATTTCAATTGAATATCTGCATAGATAATGCTTTCATTTGACATATCCTTGTAACATTGATTATTTATTATTTTATATTTTCATTGTTAAATGTCTGAGTACTTGGGACGTTTCTTTACCTAAGAATTATTCCGAGAATACAAATAGATTATATCTTCACTCTAGTAATTTATTTTTAACATTGTCACAGTTACCTATAAGAAATATACCACAATCTTACAAAGCTTTCTTCTTTTAATACTCTATAGAGTATATAATCAGAGATCAGAGTCAACTTTCTATATAGGCACAGGTTCCTCATAAGCTTAACAAAGAAAAAAAAAAGCAGCCTCAATCAATTGATGTCGTCGAATCTCGTAGTCTCTGCTGCTTGACCATTGCTCATTTAGTGGTTGACAGCTGTCAGCTGGGCCGCTCCCTGCATAAGGATTGCTAACCCTATGCCGTTCGCCCCGCCACACGCCCACTTCATCGATTTCATCATGCGTCCGCATGCTCAGCCGTCATAATTGACGAATTTATGGCACTTCTTGGAAATGAACCCAGCCTGGGCACTCGCGACTCACATATTTATACACATATATATATATTCGGCGCAATAGTTGGATTGTTTTTTCTGTAGTCTGGATGGTCGCGTCGTATGTGTCCGCAATTGTTCATAGTACGCCTACTGGGCTCGTTGCTTTACTTTGTTTTGACTAACCAGACGTGCGAATTGCTCAATTCCTGCTGCGGCTTCCATTGACCGCAACCGAAAGAGCAGCAATTCATGTTGAATGTGGCATGTGGCATGAGCTGCAATGTTGGGTGTTGTACATTAATGATTTTTGTTTCTGTTGCTGTTCTTCTTCTCTCTGTGTGTGTGTGTGTGTGTGTGTGTGTTATAGTCTTGTGTAAAACCGACAAAACTCATTTTCAAATTGTGCGCTCGCTACGTGACTTCCGCGAGAAAAAATATCAAGACCTTAGCAAACCGCATCGGTCAAGCCAAACGAAACCAAAAACTGAAGCATGCAACCAATGCAGCAACAACAACAATAACGACAAGCAAATCAAAATCCATCGACATGATTCCTAATGCTAATGGCATTGCATGTTAAGTGTTCCATTCCAAATGTTTCATTTCAATGCTCTGCACTCATATTTAACGCATGAATGCATCACTGAATTTCATCAAATTTAGAGAAGAGCTCAAAATGCAGAAGCAAAGTCGAAAAATGTTGAAACAATGTTGTGTTTCACATGTTACTTTATAGTTGCAAGAATATATATTAATTTAAATAATTTAAAAAATTTATATTAATATTAAAAACTTATTAATATTAGAAAGTTAGAAGAATAAAAAAATATATAAATATATATATTTTTAAAAATATTTTTTTAATATATATTTTTATATATTTATATATAATTATTAATATTATAATTTTTTAATATAAAAAATATTAAATAAAAAATAAAGCAATAAATAAAAAAATAAAAATAAAAATATTAAAATGAAAAAAAAAATAAATAAAATAAAAAAACATATCATATATTCAATGTTTAATTCCACATATTATTCCACATATTAAAATATTAAATAAAAAATAAAAATAAATAAAAAAAATAAAAAATTAAAATATTAAAATAAAAAAAAAATAGAAAATCAAATCATATATTCAATGTTTAATTCCACATATTATTCCACATATTAAAATATTAAATAAAAAATATAAAAAAAATAAAAAATAAATAAAAAATAAAAGTATTAAAATAAAAAAAAAATAGAAAATAAAATCATATATTCAATGTTTTATTCCACATGTTACATTATAATTGAAGAAATATAAATTTCTTTAATTAAAAAAATAAATAAATAAATAAATAAATTATCATTTATTTATAATTATATTATATTAATTGTCAAAAACAATTTTTTGTTTAAGGTTTTAAACTAAATCTAAAAGCTATTGCTTACATATTTCCTTTCGCTTATTTAATTAATTATTTTTTTTCTATATGATTTTAAGCAAAAATTCTTATGTTTATGAAACGAAAATTAGAAAAGAATAAAAATATTAAAGAAGCAGTTGAACTGAATTTCTGAAATTATAAAATCATTACACCCAGATTTACCATTTTCAATGGGTTCAGGAAATAAAAAGTTAAACAACCAAAAACAAACTATAAAATTTTATTGTAAATGTTTATTATAAAGACAATTTAGTTTCAGTTATGGAAATTAAAATCAAGATAGCTGAAAACTAAAATCCAATATTCCTGTTTATAGACAATTTAAACTAAATTTATATAAAAGCAAAGCCCCAAAA
>JAWNOS010000561.1:2765000-2771304 GCA_035045845.1 Drosophila buzzatii | reverse complement strand
ACTTTTTTATTTGACTAATTGATCATATATGAACATATATATTTAGATATCTATATTTATTTCTCTCTGTATATTATTTTTTGCCTTATATTGCCTCTCTATGCGATTCTCATGAATGTAAATGACTTATATATGTGGTTGATTAAATAAATAAAAATAAATTAAAAATAAAAAGAATATATATATTTATATACATTTATTTATTTCTCTGTATCTCACTCTCCATCTCAGCAACTTCACTTAACAATTTACAAAATCTAAATTATTTCCATTATAAAGAAAATAAAGAAATAAGCTTTAAATACCATTATGGCCATTCAGCATTGTTGAAATCAAAAATCCCAAATAAGTTTAAAAAAACACAAGAAATAATCAAAAATGAGAAAATGAAATAAAAATGAAAAAAACCTTTGTCATGCCCAGACTCAAAAGCAATCCACAGCAACCACGCTTGCCGCTGGCCTGCCTGCCACGCTTCGCCTTTAGCTTGACCTGCGTATCATTCGGTTGCAAAACAAACTGCTTTACACTTGAGCAACATTTATTTTTCCGTTTCATTTCACGCGTTTCTATTTCATTATGCCAGCTGTCAGCGGCAGCCGCTGCTTTTAACGTGCTGCTCCGTGCTTCTGTTTCATTTTTCACACCATTCGCAATGCGACGCACGTACGCCACGCCCCCAACCCACCCCCAACCCGCACAATTCTTGATGGCAAACAGTGAACGGCTTCCTTTATGTTAACCTCAAAAGCCTTTTTTCCCCATTCAAATGATATGCGAGGCAGATTTTTATGGCTCATTGACGGCCATGGCGGTCGCCAGAAATAATATAATAACAAGAAAAAAAAAAAAATTAATTTCCCAAAACCAGTCAATTAGGTTTCGGGTCAAAAGCGACAAACGTCTATAAGCAGCCACCTTAAATCTGCAAATCGGACAAAGTCTCTGCGTCTCTCGTAGACTGACCCGCAAAACTGTTGCCCATTTTCCGGCGTCAACTATTTTTCACTGATCCAATTAGTTGAATTTCCATGGACCGAATTGTCATCTTGTCAGTTGTCAAATGATCCAAGTTTCATTCGCATTTCTTTCTCTATTTTGTATTTTTTTTCCATTGCCATTTTGATTTGTTTTCATCACTCGGCGTTGCTGCATAATTGATGGATTGTTTGTGAGCCTACCGAAGGCAACCCCGCTCGATGAGCTTTCCAATGCTCCATGTCCGCTTTCTGTGGGCTTCACGGCTAATAAATAATAAATCAGCCATTTGACAGTATTTGCCAAAAGTTCAAGTCTCTACCTACCATATTGAAACTTTAATGTGAATTCATTAATCGATAAACCTAATGGCTAAGGTAGAGTGAATAGTTTGATTTGAATTCCCTGCTACAAGACTGCAAGAAGAACTTGAAGTATTAATATATTTAATATTAATTTCACTAACAGATTTTATTATATAAAATAAAAATAAAATTAACAATTAGTAAGTGTTTTTTTTAATTAGTAATATTATATATAATAATAAATATAATCTAATATTTAAATAAAATAATAAAATAAATAAATAAATAATAATAATGTAGTATTCAGCATTAACTGCATTTTAATCTAATTCTTATGCTATCCATATCATTAACATTCTTACTAATATTTGCTTAGCCTCAAATAATTGCTGTCTCTTTCTCTCTATCGGCAAGCAGGGTTCTTTTGCTCGCTCTCAGAAAATACTCAGAGAGCTAACGATTGCATTGGCTGCTTAACGAGTTCGTTCGCATTCGCACGGCAAAAAGCATTTTGTATTGGTATTGGTATTTAAAGAGAGAGTTCTCTTCGCAGAACACATCAATACCAAACATAAAATTGAGCGTAAGCATGTGACGGTCGTTTGCATTGATTTGTTTTCTCATATTTTCTCAGGCAAGCATCAATCGTGTCTCTCCTAAAAAGCTGTTCACGTTGAACAGAGCGCGACACGACGAGTTTGGAGTCAACCGAAAAGCAAAACGAAATGAACCGAAGACTTGCTTAGAGCGAGAGCGAGAGCGAGAGAGTATGATTATTGCCGATTTATCTCGCGAACAAAGCGAATATGATAAAGTGGCCAACTATCAAGCTATGTATGTACAAATGTACACATATGTAATTTGCATTATTATTTTTACATTTCTTTTACTTACTTCTTTTTTTCCGCTCCACTTTGTTGTTGTTATCATCATTATAATTGTGGCTACTATTATAATGACTCTTTCACTACTATTGTCATTATTATGAAGGTTAGTATTACTATTATCATTATAAATCATATATATAATTTTTTTATTTATATAATTTATTTTTTTATTAATATTTCTTTATATTTCCATACTTTTTGACACATTTATTATACCCTTAGTCAGTGTATCAAGACAACGAACAACAACTACATCTTTTATAAGTAATCTATTTGTAGCTAAGCAAGCTGGCTTTATTTTAATTGACTCTGAAACACACACACACACAAACACAACCTTTCCCCCACTCACACACATTGATGTGAGCTCAGTAAACCACACGAAAGCCGACCCTAAAAAAATCTCTCAACGCTCAGCCGAAAACCCAAATCAAATTCAATTCAATTCAATTATGTTTGCTGGCAAATGGCAACTCAACTCTTTATTTACAACAAAAACGATTTGCACAAAGCAAATCCATTGAAACAATTCCCAAACCCGAGTAGCAACGACTCAAATCCCCAGTCTCGGAATCTCTCGTCCTCATACTAATTACAATTGCTTCAAGCTCCAAAGGCGACTAGAAAAAAAAAGAGAAAACGAAAAAATCACTGAACAACATTTTTGTTGAAGCCCCCAAAAAGACAAAAAAAAAAGTATTAAAAAAAAAACAAATTGCAGAAAAAGGTCAGCTGCTGCATAAGGACACAATTTTCCGCTACACCTGCCTTGAATAAAGACCTCTAGCACAGAAGAACAGGAGCTGGGCCCTCCTCTATTTTTTTGTTTTTTTGTTTTTTGAGCAGCCTTAGTTCAGCGCCTCTCTAAATGCCATGCTTAGAGAGGCACAGGACGATAGAGACTTCCACTCATGCAGTCCCTCTCAGTCACTCACCCTGGCCCGCCTACACGTCATCGGCTTGTCTCTGCGAGAGTGCAGTTTAATTGACAGTTGAAAACGTTGCTCAAAGCTGCAAAACTCACTTCAAAGGCTGCCGCGAAATGCAGCTGCTGCTACTCCTGCTACTGCCAGTGCTGCAAAAAAAAGGGGAAAAATGCCATTCAACTACGTTTGGCTACCATATGCCATTGTCCTGGCCGGGGATTGGAAATTGGTACTGACATTGAGGCTCGCTGGGTCCACAAGCTGGCCAGCTCTGCCGGTCTGTGTCCAGAAATTGAAAATGAAAACGACATGCAGCAGTCGTAAGCGACCTTAGATGTGAGCTATATGTATTTATATGCTGCGACATTGATATATTTGTTTAAATAAAAATATTGAAGGGTTGTGTCTATGATAATATCATTTTATTTCGTTGACTAGAAAAGAACTTAAAAATAATGGGTACATTAACACTTCTTTATAGAAATATTAAAAATTTGTTATATATATACATAAATATAATAATTTATTATAAATATATTTATTTATTTTATTTAATATAATTAATTTAATTATATATTTTATTTGTGCTATTTAATTTAATCAATTTATTTTATTTTTTTATTTATTTTTTTTTATTTTATTTTATTTATTTCATTTATTTTAATTTTTATTTATTTTAATTACATTATTTATTTTTTATTTTATTTTATATTTTATTTATTTATTTATTTCATTCATTTTATTTATTTTATTTTTTATATTAATTAATTTAATTTAATTTACTTATTTTAATTATATATTTTTTTTATTTAATTTAATTAATTTGTTTTTTATTTTACTTATTTTATTTATTTTATTTTATTTATGTATTTCATTTATTTTATTTAATTTTTATTGTATTTATTTTATTTTATTAATTTATTTTATTTATTTATTTATTTCTTTTTTTTATTGTATTTATTTTATTTTATTAATTTATTTAATTTATTTATTTTTTTTTTTTTTGTATCATTTGACATGTATTCATTAACTTAAAATTATATAAAATATAATTTAAAAATCTAAAATAAATTTAAATTATATTTTAAAATTTTGCTTATCTCGTATTCATTCATTAAAACATTTTAAAGACTTTGCTAGAAAACCAATCAATAATAGAAAAGAAAATAAGAAAAATTCATATTGAATTTGTGCATTTTAAATACTTTCAATTTTTATTAAAAAAAATTTCTATAATTCAAGTTACAATTGCTTAGCCTAAGCTAAATAAATCCAAATAATACCCACGCTCAAATTAATTTACAATTTTAATTGTTTTCCCTTAGCTATTTTATAAAAACATTTTATGATTTATTTTATTTATTATAATTTATTGTCAAGCATTAAATCTAAATAAAAGTAAAGGAAACAAATCAAATACCCACAAATACTTGAAGCACAAAGCTTTTCGTATATTTTTTTTTTCGATTTACTTTTTGAAAATTCTTAAGAGCTGCTAATAAAACGAAAGCCGCAGCTCGTTCTGCTCATCTGAGCAGCTAATAAAAATGCCAAATGCAGCATTTTTACTATGCACTATAAAATACCAAAATATATCTGAGAGAGAGAGGGAGAGAGGAAGCTCGTGGCAGTTATAGACAGTAAGCTGCTGGCCATGAACGTGCGCATGTAAATCAATGTAATGGTCGCTTTTATGGTACGACTTGTCTACCTCGCACTCACACTCCCTACCTCTCTCGCTCTCTCTCGCTCTCTCTGCCTCTCCTTAGCAGTAAAGATTTTGTAATACAATGAAGATGAAGAGGGCAAACGCAGCGTTGACAACAACTGAATGAAAACTGAATCATCCATATCATTACGTTGATGCAGCATCTAGCAGCTTGAGGCTTGCACCATGGTCTGCCACTAAGTTAGTTACGTGTTTGCCGTGTTAAAGCAGCTGGATGCTGATGCTATCTCCTCCTGCTGCTGCTGCAGCTGCTGCTCCTGCTCCTCCTGCTGCTGCTGCTGCTTCTGCTGCGGTTCAGCAGTAACAGCCAATAAATCTCTGGCTAAATGCTTGGCAACTTTTATGTTGGCCAAATCGTGAAAGACATTTCCCATTGGCCACACGAAACCCCGAAACTCGAGTGAGCGAAGGAAGATTGAGCGCTCGCCGGATTCGCAGCGCACATTTTTATGGTTTAAATACTTTGGCGCCAAACTTGAAATGCAACGCAGCCCCTCGCCCTGCCAGCTACATAAAAATGTTATCCACAAAAAAAAAAAGAGACGAGCAAAAAAAAAAGTGAAACATAAAACAAAACGCGCCCAAAATCTGCAAAAGCAGCTTAAGTGGATTTTACGCTACTCTACAGCTACTGCTGCTGCTGCTGCTGCTGCCACGCCTCTTCGCGCCTTAGACGCAGCATGCAACTTAGCCGAAAAAAAAGAATGGATGAAGTTTTGTGTTTCCATTTCCATGGACTTTTTTCCCTTTTGCGCTCATTTTTATCGTGGGTTTTCGCAGCAAATCCTTATAGATAAAGAGCGTTTTGCACTTGTCGAAAGCGCCCAGTGCCAAAGTTTATGAAATTTCTATTACATTGTTTTTCACTTTCTCCACGGGGCTGTAAATTCGTGAAATCAACTTGAGCACACTCAACAAAGAGCAAAGAGTTGCCCAACATATGCAAAGCTGACAGCAGCACATGAGGCGTATACGCAATGTCTTCTGAAATTGCCCAAAAACTAAACTTTTCTTGTCCTGTCAATGTTGTAACCGCTCGCTGTGCTCCAAGTTTCTTGGCTGCAACAAATATCACGAAAAAGAGTTGAGCTGCCAAAGAAGTTTATAATAATGCGGCAGGCACAGCTGATATGAAACTCTCTTTAGCCAGCTGTAAAAAACATTTATACATTTGCAAATAAATCAAATGTACTTATAAATCATATGCAAGAGCAGCTCTAAGCTAGCTTTACAAGCGACCCCCTCTCTCTCTCTCTGGTCACAGTCAGCTCTCGTGTTCTTAGAGATTTCCGACAGGTAAACTCCAAGAATACTCTCTAGCTATTCCTTAAGCCTTTTCAGTTGCTTTGACTTCATCTTCGTCTTATTACTCCTCTCAATAGTTGACTTATTCGATTGATTGTTGGCAGCCCGCGTGGCATATTCGTAATTTATGTTTACCGCAGCCTGAGTCGCGTTTCTCACAAAAAAAAAAAAAAG